>CAUYON010139556.1:0-37739 GCA_963573935.1 Arctocebus calabarensis
TTTAGACATTGCTAGGGAGTCAGGGAACTCAGAGAACTTCCTTGTCAGAAACCTGTTCTCAGAATTAAACCAAAAAGGGGGGTTTGAGACAGATGGGGACTCAGGCTGAAACAGTTAGGGGCCTTTAGGGGTCTTCTTGCCAGGTCAGTTACTACACTATATTATTTTCATTGAGTAGTCAGTTGCCAGATGAATTAGAGCTCCTTTCTATGTTATTTGCTTGTTTTTTGTTGCTGCTTTTAGGATCCTATTTGTGTCTTTGGCTTCTGAGAGTGTGATTCTTATATGCCTTGGGGTGAAATCTGTTTGCTATTCTCTGACCGTCCTGTACCTGGATATTTATGTCTTTCTCAATTTGGGGGAAGTTTTCTGTTATTTCTTTGAATAAACTTTCTACCTCTTGCTCTTGCTCAATTCCCTCTTGTAAACCAATAATTCTTATTAGATTTGGTCTTTTGAGGTAATTTTCTTTATCTTGGAGGTGATCTTTGTTTCTTTTCACCCTTTTTCTTTTTTCCCCTCTGGTTGTGTATTTTCTAAAAGCCTAACTTTGTTTTTTTTCCTCTGCTTGATCCATTGCTGTGGGATTTTTTTCAGTTCAGCAAATATATTTCTCAATTCTGAGTTTCTCTTTGATTTTTAAAATTATTTTGATCCCTTTGTTAAATTTTTCTGATAAATTTCTGAATTGCTTTTGTTATGGTGGATATCATTGACTTTCTATTTTTCTTTTTCTTTTTTACTGAGGTTTGTTAATACTGTTGGTTTGAATTGTTGGTCAGAGAGCTCACATATTGCCATTTTGTTAGGTTTGGTCACTTGTTCCTTGCTTTGTCCATTTGAAGAAGTCATCATTCCCTATTTGTTTCTGTTTCTTATGGACATACATTTAATGGTTGTCTACCTGGTCACTTTTTCTAATGGAGAAAATGTGAACCTGGGAGGAAATTTTTGGTACACTTGGTGCCAGGCAAAATGGGTGAGGGTCATGGATGTGAAATTCTGATTCTCTCACCATCTGCTTAGAGTGATTTTACTTTTCCATGGCCCACGGAACTGTCCTATCCTCATGATTGAGTTCTGGGATGTTGCTGGTGATCATCTGGGCACTGTTCATTTGATATTGGTGTTCTGTGAGGGAGTGAAGCCGGCTTGCTTCTGTGCTACTGTATGGGAACCAAAGGTCAGCCCTTAAGGCATCACTTGCGTTGCTGTCCCATGTGTGCTGCTCTGTGGGCCGGTAGGTTACAGATACTGAGATTTGGGGATCTATACTGTTCCTATTAAGTTTTTAACAAGATGATGGCAAGATCAAGTCCCTATACAAAGCCACCTAAATAGTGAAAGCTGTCCCTGGTTCTGTTGGTGACATATGAAAGCCAAGTTTCTCATGGTGGAAATGGGTCTTCTGACTTGGAATAAGCTCAGCTATGGAAAAGATACCACAGAGCTGGGTGACAGAGAAGTCTGCAGGATGTTCTGCACATCAGGGGTTCCTCCACCACCGGAGCTTCCTCTTCTTATGGGCAGGTTTGTGGGGTGATGGCAACTGCAGGATGAACTGTGAGTGGAATTTCTGCATATCCAGGCCCTCCAAATGCCAGGCTCCCCTTCAGGTCTTCAGCATACTCCCCTTTCCTCCTCCCCTGCAGAAGGAAAGCAGCAGGAACACTGGCGCCTGAAGGAGGTGGACCAGGTGTATCAGTTGTGCTTGGTGGTGGTTATACCCTGAGTTGCCTCTGGCAAAGGATTGGGAAGCTGTCAGCTTAAAGTCAAAGACCCAGTATGGTGCCGAGACCTGCCTGGAGGGTCCAAGAACTTCCCCTCTGAAAGTTCCTCCCACGCTTCTCCCCCATCCCGAGACCTGCCCTGGAGGGTCCAAGAACTTCCCTCTGAATGTTCTTTCCATGGGTCCTCTCCCTCCCAGGTGGGCAGACAGGACAGGAGGAGGCTAGACCTGGCCTCAGAGAGGGCTCTGAATAGTTGTTTGTATTAAATATTTCTGGCACTTTCTGCATTTGCAATCAGGCCTCACACTTAAATATGTAATGTTTCTGGAGAACACAGCACTTAATGTAAGGTCATGTTTATGTCTGTGTCCCCCAAGTATAAATATAATTTCAAATTTTTTCTTAGATGATGCAGTTACCCTCAACTGTGCGCTTTTCATCATGTCAGGGTGTGTTTAGTTATCAAGGGAAGGGAAAGAAAATACAAAATACAAATTCCAGCTCCATGTGGCATGAAGACCTTCCTGAAGGCTTCACAAGATCACAAGGTGATCCTTTTCTACTGTAAAAACACTTGTCTTGTTCAGTTTGTTCATTTTTATTTTATTTATTTATTTTTGAAAGTAAGAAATAAGATCCTTCTCCCTTTTCCTCACCCACTTTAGGTGTGTAGGGGGTGAGAGGTGGGTGTGGAGGGTAGTGGTTGGGGTGCACTTAGTGTTTGGGGCTGTGCTGTAAGCAACTCCTCAGTGGTACTGAGAGAGGATACCTGAGAAGGGTGAGGTCTAGGAAAACAGCTCTTCTCAAGGAGACCACAAGGATACACCTGCAGGGTCCTCTCCATGGTGACTCAGCCCTTAGGAATTTGTAAACTTAACTTCTGGGAACTTGGAAATTTTCGAGTTCTGTGAAATACTGTAGTTCTGTAGGGGCTGGAATAATATTTCCCGCTTGATTCAAACTGGCCAATAAGAAGGGTACCTGTGGGTGGAACTTTTTTGACTGTCGATAAAAAGGGAAAGATCAAGCCAGACGGGGAGCGCAGCTATTTGGAATTCTTCTGTGAAGCTACCAGTTGGTGAATAAAGCCCTTCGTCTTAGAAACATCGTGTTTGGGTGCTCTTTTTCTCTGTTGGGTCTCTGGGCCTCGTCTTCCTGCAATATTTTCCCCTTATTTTTTTGGGCCTCAGTTTTCTTATTTAAAAATGAACTAACTGGCTTGGCGCCTGTAGCTCAGTGCTTAAGGTGCTGGCCACATACATTGAGGCAGGCAGGTTTGAACCCTGCCCGGGCCTGCTAAACAACAATGACAACTACAATAAAAAAATAGCCAGGCTTTGTGGTGGGCGCCTGTGGTCCCAGCCACTTGGAAGACTGAGGCAAGAGAATTGCTTGAGCCCAAGAGTTTGAGGTTGCTGTGAGTTGTGATGCCTCTGTACTCTACCGAGGGCAACATGGTGGCACTCTGTCTCAAAAATAAATAAATAAATAAATAAATAAAATAAAAATGAACGAACTGAACAAGACAAGTGTTTTTACAGTAGAAAAATCTTTTCCTGAAATAAAATCTAATAAAAGTGCTTGTTAGGAAAATGATGTGGTTAGACAGTATTTTGAAAATAAGAGTTTTATAATATTTCATTATACTCCCCCCATCAGACCCAGGACAATCAATGTCTTTGGTGAGGCCAGGACGGGCCTGTTGAGAGCCCAGGGTGCCAAGGAGCTGCCCCCAGGCCACACCCTGCCCTTGGAGGTCCCCTCTGTTCTCAGATAGCTGTGCTCTGAGGCTGTGCCCTGCAGAGCTCAGGAATCCTCACATTTGCATTGTGAGAAATTTTCTGGCTTTTCCATTTATTGTGGCCTTTGGAATTCCACAACAATGCCCTTACAAATAAAGAAGAATCCCCCTGTAGCCCAGAATGAAGGAGGGAAGAGGAGGGGGAGGGGAGGGGAGGGGCCGGGTGGAGGGAGGGTAATCGGTGGGACCTCATGGGTGATAAAGTGTTGTTTGTTTTTATAAACTGATTTACGTATAGGGAGCCTGAGCTATATCATCAGGGGTGTGGGGCTTCTCCACATCTGCCCTTTCCTGCTCAATGGTTTCTCAGAGATGAGACTTTAGCAAGCATTTTAACTTATTCAATTGTCTTAGCTAAACCTTATACAAATTAATTAATATCCATACCTTGGTAAAATCATAGCCAGATTTTGCAAAGAGCTTATGAAGTGAAGCTGGATGGTTGTGTAGCCGAGTATTTCTTGCTGGGAGTGGCAGCCTGTTTTCCGCCCTGCAGACATTCCTGGTGAGCTACACGCCTCCCTCTAGGATGGGGTGGCGTCTGTATCACAGAGGGAGCCAGCTGACCCTGGAAGGCACGGGTTCCAGTGCAATGGAGTTTGCTTTGCTGGCACTGTGGCTTTAATCTTAGCAAACAAGTTGTGTTTGTAGGGTTGTATGCGGGTCACACCCAGGGACTAAATGCCTCTGCAGACAAACCCAGCTAAAGATAAACAGGAGCCAGAGGGTCTGAATGTCACTTGAAGTTTATAATAAAAACTTCCCCTATGTTTTTAAAGAGACAGTGAAACCGATGGTGAAGTGCCTGATGGTCGTCAAGCATACTCAGTGGTGGTTGCTTGATATTTTGTGGTGAGTGAAAGATCATTGGCCTCGGGATCAGATCTGGATTTGAGTCCCAGCATTGCTGATGGTGGCTGCACACAGATCACTTCTCCCCTCTGAGCCTCAGTTTCCTCATCTGTTAAAAAGAGGATTCCTATCTGGCAGGGTTTTGTGAGGAGTAAATAATTTATGGAAAGCACATGCTTGGACCTCAGTAAATACTCAGTAAATACTTGATAAATGGTACATATTATTGTCAGATATCAGAGCACATTGACCTCAGTAGCCCAACAGAGAAAGCCAAAACTGAGGCTGTGACATGACAGGCATGTGGAGCTGTTCGTGATTCCAAATTGAAAGAAAAGCAAGTGGAATTTTAAATGTGGAAGAGACCTCAGGGGTGGGGGTTAGAGAGTGTCCTTGGTGCAGAGCCGGCCATGAGATTTCACACTGCCCCCACGTCTCAGGTCCTGGGCTGGGCCGTGGCAGAACCCTGTGCTGCCTGGTGGCCTTGGTGCAGTGGCTGCACACAATGTCCCTCCTGGGGGAATGGTGTTGGTGTGGGCAGGAGCGGAGCCACCTCCAAAGGATCCTTTAGGGCAGAGCACTTTCCCTCCCACAGCCAGCCCAGGCCCCACCGCACACACGCAATTCAGTCCAGAGCTGAGCCACACAAAGCTGTGAGGACCAGGAGCCAAGCAGCACCAGCTCTGGGGATGTTGCCTGTAGCCTGCTCCTCTAGTCCAGAGCAAGGGGCCAACAGGGCTTCGTTAGAGGCTATGGTCAGTGATTTCTGAGAAGGAGACCCTGCATTGCACCATGGAGAAGCAGAAGGCGAAGCCTGTGGGCAGCGTGGCTGGAGCTGCAGAGAGAATAACTCCAGGAAACCGGCCAGTGGGATGCCGAGCCTGTAGCCTCCTAAGACCCCTGGCTCTTGGTCCATGTTTGTGGGGATGACACTGGCCCTGTGCTGATGCTGGACTATTTGGTACCCACCGTTCTTAAGTGCAGGGTCAACAGAGAGTGTCCCAGAGCAGACCAGGTGGACAGTCAGGGCCTTTGCCATGGACCCCAGAACCGAGCCACCATCCTTGTTCCAGGTCTACAGAGGGGAGCTGCTTGCCTGTGTTTCTCTGTGGAAATACAACACTTATTTTTAAAGGCAGATGCCCCAAGGAGATTTAAAAGGCAAGTAGCTAATTCTGGGGTAAAGCTGTGTTAACTAAATGCCCACAACCAATACTTGTGTCTCAAGGTGCTCAAATGTATTTGAATAGAAATTTTAAAAGACTCTGAGGCTTATTTGAATTCATAGTCATATTTTTAGATGAAATTTGAAGAAATAGTTCAGGGGAAAAGATGCCAATTTACTTGTTCATTACCAGTGTGGATCTTTGCAGTCTTGGTGGAAAATTATAGCTGACGTCTGAGAGCATTGCTTTTCTGGAAACAATTCTGAGTCTGAGGTTTTTTGTTTTTTTGCAGTTTTTGGCTGGGGCAGGTTTGAACCCACCACCTCAGGTATATGGGGCTGGCACCCTACTCCTTTGAGCCACAGGTGCCACCCAGAATCTGAGCTTTTAAGTCTCTCAAAAGCTTTGAGGAGTGAAGAGTGGTGAGTGAGGAGTGAAGTGGCTTCACTTCAGGAGGTCACAGGGCAGGTCTGGAGTCAGCCTGGGGTCCCAGGTCCCCACTAGGAGTTGGGCGGTTGCCTGTCTTAGCTCCCAGGTCTATAAGATGGGGTGACACACCAAGTTCACAGCCTGTTTGGATTGTAAGATGACGGGGAAAATCACGGAGGTAGCACTCTGCACCCAGCAGGTGCTCACAGCTGCACAGGCCCTGCCTTCTGCCGGGCCTCCACCCTCCTCTTGGTTGAGGCAGTGGACACAGGTGTCCTGCACACAGCATGGATGATGATGCAGGACAGTGGAGGGCTGGCGTCACCCATCCCTGAGGCGGGGCACTGACCTGTCCTCTGGAGAGCGGAGAGACTCATTTCCTGCAAGTTTCCATGGAGTGGTGTAGCCTGTGTGAGAGACGCTGCATACTTTAATTAAAACATGTGCAATTTATGAAAACGACAAGAAATTTGCAATCGTTCCCCGACACAGTAACACAAACCTGTGCAGCCATTAGGCCCACCTAATGGGGCCGTCCATCCGTGGATTTCCAGAAGACAAAACCCACATGGCCTGCATGGCTGAGGTGCTGGGAGGCAACCACTGCAAACAGATGTTTGTAACTTTGCTGGTCAGTGAGGGGGCGAGTGAGAGAATGGTCTCGAAAACAGTTTCAAAGTAGGACGTGACTCAGCCCTGGCTGTGGGCTTTGTGAAGCATGGAAAGCACCTCTATATTTTCCAGAAAGAAAAAAGCAATTTATGGCAGGGGAGCAGCTATAAAAGGGTACTGGTTCTGAAGACACACGTGGTGGTGTTTGGCCACTGTTGGGAAGAGAGTTGCTCCACAGCTCCGGGTGGAGGAGGAGGCTACTGTGATGTTTTACTCAGTACTTAGGAGGGCCCAGTTTTGCTTCCAAAGATAGAAGAAATAAATTATGAGCAAAACCCCAATATTTTTTCTCATCAACTCTGAAGTGATGGCTTTTCATCATTTTAAAATGCAGGTATGTTACTAGAGTTTGAAACAACACATTTGTGAGGTCAAGGTGAAGCTAGCAAGTATTACAAGGAAAGGAACATCCATGAATAGAATGAGGAAGAGACGACCGTTTATCAGAGACCTAGTGAAAGCGCTGGTGGGGCCGTGGTGGGGACCATCTAGCCTGATATTCACATTGGTGTCCAGAAGCCCACGTGGTGGGGCAGCCTAGGGAGGGTGCAGCCTAGTGTGCCATGTCTGCTGTCCCCATTCTGCCCCCGGCCAAGGCTGGCCAGAGTGTCCTGCATCTCTGGTCTGGTCTGCTCCAGCCAAGTGGAGCCTCAGCAGGAGATGTGGGAAAGTCAGGGTGCCCACCGCTCCTCCTGGCTCCCTCCTGGTGACTCCCAGCTGGTCTGTCCTTAGGAGCTCTCTGCAGGACTCTGCTTCCTCTGTTGGGCCTTGGGGGCTGAGGGCTCCACTGCTGCCCACCTGGTGTGCCTGTCCCGTGGTCACTCACACCCCGTGTGCTGCCGGCTCCGAGTTAGCTCCGTCTGGCCGTGCCGTCTGCCTCAGTCAGCACGGGCTGCTGTAAAGATAACCGGCAGACTGGCTGGCTCAGCAGTGGACATTTATTTCTCACAGTCCTGGGGGCTGGAGGCCCATGATCAAGGTGGCGGATTCGGGATCTAGTTTGTCTTCCTATTGTGTCCTCGTCCTCACAGGTGGAGAGCAGAGAGAGTCTTGGTCTCCCCTTCATTGGGCGCAAATCCCGCCCTGAGCATGTCCATGCTCTAATCACCTCTGAGGCTCCACCTCCTGAGTCCAGCACCACAGGGTTTGGGATTCAGCACACGAGCTTTGGGAGGATGTGGCAGTGTCTGTCTCCACCTGAGCTCCTGATCTAGAGGAGGCTGCTATGTGGGCGGTGGGCCTGGGAGAACAGACCTTGCCTGAGCAGGCTCTTATTTAATTCTTCTGTGGTTTGCTTATTTTCTTGAAAGTACCATCAACTTTATGAACCTAATCAGAGCTTCAAATCTAAACCCTTCAGTTTCACTTGGCAAGATTCTACTCATCCAGCCGTAGCTAAGACAGAAGCCAGGGTGAAAATCCTTCAGGGCTTTTCAGACCTTTTTAATTTTTAGTTTTTGTGTTTTCTAATGTCCTATTTTAACTGATTGATTAATGAGATTTAGGGCATTGCGTGACCAACAACCACAACAAAACTAACTTGACGGTGAGGGCACAGGTGCAGTGTCAGGGCTATGATGACCCCCGCCCCAGCTCTGGCTTTCTCTGGGTGCCACTAGCAAGTGGTCCCCAGAACTTGGAGCACTTTGACTCAGCACAAAAAGAGGAAAACTGGGAAGAGGCAGCACAGCCAAGAGGAAGTTAAACAGCAGTGGTGATTTAACAGAGAAGTTTAATTTCCAGAGCAAACAGAACACACTGAAGTTTATAAGCAGGTGAGAGCTCCTGAGAGGGAGGCAGGTCTCTAACCTCACAAACTTACCTTTGTGTTTATTTATTCCCTGGTTCCCAGCTTTGCTCTGCCTACTCTAATGCTTATGCATTTCTTTCACTGAGGGTCTTGGCCAAGCTGACTCTACACTTTCCTTATACTAACTTCTCCTTTGGGAAGTTTCCAACATATTAACGGGGTATTGGTTAATTGTCGCATGCTAACTTCCTATTTAAAATGATCAGTCCTTCTGTGGGGGTTCTAGGAGTTGAATGATCTCTGAATCTTAAAACTTTCCAACCACAATCTTAGCTAGTGCTGCTTTTGTAATGGCCTAGGACAGTCTGTCCCCCCCCCCCACTCGTGTCTGAGCCAAGGAACTCACTGTCTGCCCTTTTCTCTTCTCCTCCTTTTTTTTCTTTTTCCTTCTCTCAGCTTGCTCCCTGTCTGTCTCTGACATGCAGTTTGGAAGGTCCTAACCTCGTCGATGTGTACTAAAATTTATTTTCCTAGTTCAGCTTTTCTGGTGTGGATCTAGCCTTTTGTATCATTAAGTTTTAAAATGTTATTTTCCTGATTTTAAAAATAACACAGTTTCATGGTTAAAAATTAAGAATCTTTTCTTTTTTAAATGGAGGAAAATCCTCAATACCAACCCATATAGTTACTGTATTAAGATTTGCTGTATTTCCTTCCAGTCTTTTTAAAAAATTGCTTTTTTATTAAAAAAAAATCACAATGTGGACACACTTACACAGTCTGCATTCTGCTTTTCACTTTACATTGTGTGAACAGTTTACCAGCTAATTGAAAACATCTCCCAGACCCCATTTTTAATATTGCCTGATGGCTATGCTTTGAGTGAACGGTCACCTGAATGCTCTGAGAACACATCCTTGGTGCCGTCACCTGGTCCCAGGGGAAGCCCTGACCACGCCTGTGCCTTTTGCTGGCTAGTGTGCGGTCAGCAGAGATGCTGATGCAGACACGGGATTTCACACACAGTTCTCGGAGAGACCTGAGCACGGGCGAGGAGGGAGGACCCTTGGGAGCTGGAGTTCCACGTTCTCATAACCCCGTAAAGTGGGAACTTTAGATCCCCATTTTCTAGAAGGAAAACCCAGGCTCCATCCGTGTAAATACTGTGCCCAAGTTCACACGACTGGACTGGACAGAGCTGGTAATTAGACCAGCTGAGTTTGGCCAGAGCTACTTCCCTTCTGCTGTGTAAGGAGCTTCATGTAGGTGGGACAGGATATACCTTCCCTGCAGGATGTCCTGGAGGAGCCCCAACAGCCCTGAGGGCCTGTGAGTGCCTGGGAAAGAAATCCTGCAGAATCTGATGTTTCCACCCTGCTGCTATTTGAGAGATGATTGGCAGGAGGCAGGAAGGGGAGCTTCCTGGGGACTGTCAGGACAGCGAGGTCTTGTTTACAAATGGACAATGGAGTTTCCCCTCTTCCCTGACTGCAAGGTGGGTAACGAGTGGGCTGTCCCTGTTGGTCTGGCCACTCGTCTTGTTGATGAGTGTCCTGGAGCCAAGGAGTGTGTTTAGGATGCATCTTCAGAGAGGCAGGTGTGGCCGAGTGTAAGCCTCAGGCAGGCACCCAGTGTGCTGGGCAGCAGGTTGGCACTGGCCTGGGCGGTAAGGTGAACAGTGGGAGTGGTGTTGCCGGCTGAGCTGAGACCCTGTGGATGGCTGATGGATGGAGAGTGCCTGGGGCTGCATGGTCACTGGGTGCCCTGTGGTGTCTCCAGGTGAGGGTGAGGCTCCCGGCCAGGGAAGCCTGGGTGAGAGCTGGTGTGACCCACAGCAGCTGCAGGGGGACACAGAGCAGGAGGTTTTACTGCGAATGTGTGTTTGTGTCTGTGCTGTACGTCTTAAGAGAAAATGCCGACAGCTTTTGGAGTGTGCCGACAAAAAAGCCTTTAGAAGCCTCTTGCTCTGGGGAGACACCTCTTGCGCTGCCGTGGACCTACCACTCACAGCACAGCAGGGCCCTGGAGGTGCCTCTGCCTGTGTTCTCGCCTGGCAGTGCCTCCGATTGTGTCCTCAGACACATCTTCATGTGTCCTCACGTGGTCGTCCCTTTGCTGTGCCCTCATCTCCTTTCCTGGGGACATGAGGCAGATTGGATCACGACTACCCACTCACCTTGTCTTAACTTAATCACCCCTCTACACTGCTCTATTTCTAAACATAGGGCCTGGGTGTGAGGACTTCAACGTATAAATTTCAGGGGCACAATTCTGCACACAGGACCCCCAACAGGAGACAAGACAATCAAGATTGTCAAGAACAATCAATGACAGCTGACTTTCCAAGCCACAGGCAGCTAGTGTGCAGTGGCACTGCCGGTGGAGAGCAGAGCGTCCCATGGAGGCTGTCAGTACATCTTGTTGCCCTCACTCCATCCTGGACGATGGCAAGTGACTTTCTTTTTCTTTTCTTTTCTTCTTCTTCTTCTTCTTTTTTTTTTGAGACAGACTCTCAATATGTCACCTTCAGTGGAGTGCTGTGGCATCATAGCTCTCAGCAACCTCAAACTCTTGGGCTTAAATGATTCTCTTGCCTCAGCCTCCTGAGTAGATGGGACTACAGGCACCCACCACAATGCCCAGCTATTTTTTGGTTACAGTTTGTCATCGTTGTTTAGCAGGCCAGGGCCGGGCTTGAACCTGCCCGCCTCAGTGTATGTGGATGGCACCCTCCTCGTTGAGCTACAGGCGCCAAGCCAATGGCAAGTGATTTTCATGAGCACCCTCTCTGGCTGGGAAGGGGTTGGGCAGCTCATCATGGCTGCCACAGGGATAGAATGGGGAGGCTGGCACTGTGGGTAGCCCCTTCCCCAGCTTTCACTCCCCAGGGCACCTGCCTCTATTGTGGGAGTTGTAGACCCCAGGCTGTGCCCACTCTGAAGTTTGAGAAAGTGTCATTTTCTTGGGCTGACACACACACAGGTTCCACACAGTGCTGAAGGAGGACAACCAGCACTAGAAATGGGCAGGGAGATAGCCAGGGGACAGCACTGTGTGTGCAGAGTGGCCATAATTACTGGAGACCATGATGAAAGAGGACACGTTCCTCGGGGGTGTCCAGAATCCTCACGCTTGGGTGTCCCTGTGGGGCCTGAGTGTCACCCTGTGTGCGAGGATTTCTCCCTCCATGGAGCTCGAGGTCCAGGGCGTGTGTCCTGGTGGGGAGACAGCAGCAAAGACTCGAGTGTCTGCTGGGGGAGGGAGCACTGGCCGCCAGAGTGGTGCATAGCAGGGACACTCAGTGTGTGAGTGGATCTGTGAACTCTGATACATTTAATCATGCTGAGTAATAATTAATGCTGTACCTATTAGCTGCCTGTCCCTGAGGACCTCAGGAGAAAGCAGAGAGAGGGCTGCCCTGGCACGACAGGAGTGTCTGCAGAGTGGGGTGCAGTGGATGACCTGGTCTTCCTTCCCACACTACCTTCCACATCCGGAAGGGCCCCAGGCTTGCATGGGTTGGAACCCTCCTGGCACTGGCTGTGCCCCTGCAGCTCCTGGTACCTCCTCTGTTGCTGCCTCTACCTGGTGTCCAGCAGTTTTGTTTCATGTTAGGTGGCCCATATCCTACTTGGCAGATGCCCAGCTTTCAAAATTCTGAAACCCTGACCTTTGGAGCACTTCTCTGGGGAGCAGCAGGGGCTTCCTGCATACTCTGTTCGTGAGCCACCTCCAGAAGCATGGCCCAGGAGTGACCAGGGCCGTCTTCTCCCCCTGCAGAGGCCCTGGGCCCACCGTGGCCTGGCGTAGCGGGTCTGTTTGATAGTTCACATTACAGCCCTGCCCACCACGAGGCACAGCCAGCCAAGGCCTGTCTCTTACGAGTGGCAGACAACAGCTGTCACTTCTGCCCTCAGAAGGGCAGCTGGCTCCTTGAGCAAGGTGGCTAATGTCTTCAAGAATTATTCTCTCCCAGCTCTGGAGTTGAGTCCTAGGCAAAGGTGTCAGCTGAGCTGGCTTTTTTTTTTTTTTAAACAACACCTTTTATTTGCAGTTTTTTTTTTTTTGTTTGTTTTTGGGGTTTGAACCCACCACCTCTAGTATATGGGGCCAGCGCCCTACTCCTTTGCTGCCCTGAGCTGGCTCTTTCTGAGGCTGCGAGGGAGTGTCTACTCTGGGCCTCTCTCTAGCTGCTGCAGTTTGCTGGCCATCATGGGCAGTCCCTGGCTTGTGGACACATCATCCCAGTCTCTGCCCTTCCCTGACATAGTGCTCTTCCTTGAGTGTCCTGGTCCAGATGTCCCCTTTGTATAAGGACATCAGTCCCACCCAACGACATCATCTTAACTACAGTTGGCCCCTTGGACAACACAGGTCAGGGAAGTGCACCTCCACTTACTTGTGGATTTTTTTTAAGCACGTGCAGATGGGGAGTACTTGGGATGTGAAACTGATTTCCACCTGTTCAGGTCACGCAGGGCTGGCTGTGGAGTGTGAGCCTGTGCAGGTGGGGTACAGCTGAGGGTCCTGGAACCAACCCCCGGCAGACACCAAGGGACCACTATAGTGACATCTGCAATCACCTGATTTCCCAGTAAAGTCATGTTCTGAGGTACTGGGGTTAGTACCTATGAATTGGGGGGAGACACAGTTTGACCCATGACCACCAACTTTCTTCCTGCTCCTTGGTGATCTGGTTCTGTTTCTCCCACTCCAGGGAGCCTCCTGACAGACTGCATGCTTCCTTCTCTGGCGGCCTGTCCCTGGGTCCCTGTGGGCTCCTGCCTGCCCTGTTCCTGCTTCTGAGGCCATCCTTCCTCTTGGGTGGGATCCTCATGCAGCTGCTCTTGGTTCTCTCTGGCCCCTTTCTTGTTTCTGGTGCTGTCTCCCCGTAGGGCCCGAGACCCATACCCTATTCTGGCTATTCTTATGTTGCTCCTTGACCCACTTTCCAGATTTTGAGAAATTGGCAACCATTGTGGTATCAGAAGCTCCTGAATCTCAATGTCGCCACAACCTCTCATTTAAGATCTTGTCTATTCTTGCATATTTCTGTTCATGGTGACACTTGACCATCTCAGACCCACCTGTTCTAGGAGAGCGTAACTGTTCAATCCTGTCAATGGCATGTCTAGTTTCTGGGTCTCCTGCTGAATGTGGTGCCAGACATGTTGAGGACAAGAGGGCCCTGGTTGGAGGGAAGGAAAGAATATCTGGTGATGGTACAGGACAGGTTGCTGTGTTTGGTGACAACCGGCCCCTAGGCCCAGGCCCTGCTGCTGCACAGCTTGGTCACTCACACCCATCGCCTCACTTAGTCCTGTATCCACAAGCTGCATCTAACTCCAGCTGGACCCACACTGAAAATGCAGTGTCAGTCACGGGGAGGGAAGGTAGGGGCGCTGGAGACACCTCGGCCCCCACACCGTCTTAGACAATGTCTGGCTCTGACATGACTGTCTCTTCTATACCATTTCCCAGTGTGTTACTCTTTGTTGATCATTTTGTGCTGGTTTTAGAATTAATATTGCTTTAGTATTGGTTCTTCTCTGACGAACAGATCACTTCATTGTTAAATTCAGAAGCAGAGAAATAAAATAATCTATAGAAATAATTCAGTTGCCTGGGCAGCAGGAGACCCAGTTCTGTGACCAGCTCAGCAACTGTGTGGCTTTGGGCAGATCACATATGCCCCGTGAGTTGGTCCACGTGTTCTCCTGGGACCCTCAGGGCAATAATACACTTAGCCCTTCATGTCCTTGGGCTCTGCTTCTGAGATTCAACCAACTACAGATCAAAAGTATTTGCAAAAGCAACAAAAATAACAAATAATATGAACAAAAGTTTACAGTGTAACCACTATTTATAGAGCATTTTCATTAAGTGCTACAGTAATCTTAAGGTGATTTAAAGATTCAAGGGGATGCACATGGGTTATCTGCAAATCCTATGCCCTCATATTTCAGGGAGACTGAGGGATGACTGTACTTGGATTTAATTTATCACTTGTCTAGTGGCTATAGCATAGGCATGTTGTTTTTATGAAACCATATTTCGAATTCACAAGAGGACAAGCTTGGTGAGGACAGACCCTGCTGCCCCATGTGCCACTCAGCACCCTGACCCTACTGGGCGTGCACCTGCTTAGGAACGAATAAGTTCATTTTATATTCCTTCCTTAAAGGAAGTGGGTGACCAATATTATTAATCCACTTCTCGCTAGGGACGATGTAGCTGAGCCCAGGAGGGTCATTTCCAGTCAAGTCACACAGACAGATGCTGTGGCTGCCCTTCCTGGGAGCTCTGGTTCTTACGACAGCAACACAGGATTCCACCTGCCAACGATGCAGGTCTGAGACTAAAGTCTGCATCATGTCCAGCAGCCAGAGGTTCCTGCCAATAGCAGGAAGGCCCCTGCTTGCAGAAGGAAGGAAGGGGGGGGCCAGGATGCCCCCCTGGGGTGGACAGTTGGTATCTGAGTCCACTTTTGGCAGAGAGATCACAACATCCTGGGCTATGGGTGCACACTGGCTCTGATACCTTTGTCTGCCTTTGAGACATTCAGAGACTTACAGACTTGTATAACTAGATGTGATTTTAGAAATTATGTACCATTTTACAGCTGAGAAATCCAAAGTCCAGAAAGGTCAGATAACTTGTCTGGATTAAGCAGCTGGTTAGGTTCCAGCCAGGATGGAATCAGACTCCTCCAACAGGCCTTGTCAGGTGGAGCCCATCCCAGCCCCCCTCTCTGGGGTTCTAGTGTGCAGGACAACTGTGGGCCTGGGAGGCCACATCTCAGGAACGTGGCAGGAGCAGCTGGGGTTCGCTGCCAGGGATGTCAGAAGAGGATGGTGGACTCTGTCTCAGTGCAGTGGAGCCTATCGTAGGTTTGTGTGGTGCCTTGCAGTCCATGGAGCCCACCCAGAGGAGTTCCCCCACCGCGTCCTTATGTGGCAGGGATGGTCATCCTCATTGTTAGATTTGGACACACTCAGGGTTACCTGGCTGGTCAGTTGTTGAGGCAGAGATTTGTATTTTTCTGACAATGTGCCTTTCTGTTGTTTTTATATTTTTGTTTCTGTTGATTGTAATCATTTTTTAACCCAGGAGCTGCAGTCTTTCTTTAAAAAACATGTCAAGTGGCACTATTGCTATCATGAAAAACTACAAAAGGCCATCTGGTTTTGGAAAGCCACGGTTGGAGCCACGGCAGCCCTCGTGGAAGGGGTCCTTGTCCTGAGCACCCTGTTCCAGGGGGTTTCTCTCATGGGGAGTAGAGAACTTGCTTCCAGTGTTCAAGAAAGACTGATCTAGAAACTGTCTACTGAAGAGTGTGAATTATTTTAAATTGCAGCAGGAAGACATGCCACCTAGACTGATGTGAATAATAATCTCCATGAAGGGATAACCTTGAGCCTGTTTGTATTTTGGCGTGGAGGAGGATTTTCATGGTAGTGGAACTCTCCCTTCCCTCAGGTCCTACTCGCTGGTCCTGCTCCGAAAGGGCTGCACTAATCTTATCCAAGATCCCAAATGGCGTCTTTCTCTAGGGGATTATAATCCTACAACCTCTATATTATCATCCTCCCCTTGGAAGGTGATGTGAAGGGGAAACTTTATGACTGGAAAATGTTTTTTCTTGTTATTATTGTTTTGTAAGGATAAATGACAAAGTTGAGTTTGGAACAGCCCAGGAGTTTTAAAAACCAGTCTGTGTTGCCTCAGAAAAGCTCATTAAATTGAAATGTTTCCCCATGGCACATATCCTATTCCAAACTTGTGTTTGGCAGAATAGTAATTACACCGAACTGGAAAAATTGGTTTCACTCTAATGATAATCAAAGTTGGAAAATACAGCGACAGCAGATGGGTGTAATTTGTGGAGTGCTGCCACGCTGGCACAGCACAGACACGGGGGTGGGGGTGGGGTGACAGAGAGAGCAGCATTTGGGTAACCCTTTTTCTTCTAAGGTGAGTAATTTCTTTCACTTGGTAACTTGGAATTGGAGAAAGTCTTTACATTTATGGGAAACAGTTTCAGTGGCAGTGGAGAAAAGAGCCTCCTTTTCTCTCTTGGACAGTGTGTGACCACTGGAGAATGATTATGATGAGAGTGATGGTGAAGATTTTTAGAGACAGGCCTCACTCTGTTGCCCAGGCTGGAGTGCAGTGGTGTCATCACAGCTCACTGCAGCCTCCAATTCATGGGTTCAAATGATCCTCCCGCCTCAGCCTCCTAGTGCTAAGATTAGAGTTATGAGCCACCATGCCTGGGTACCACTGGATCCTGAATGTCTTTAGAACTGAGGTCCAGAGTCACCCAGACCAACACAGGGAATGCTAGTCCATTCCAAGACCCTCAGAGCAACCAGTATAAAGGCTCAAACACCGTACCCTAACACCTTGTGAGCCTGCCTTTGCTGATCTTGACCATCATTTTAAAGCGTCTGCCTTACCTGGCAGCTGAGCTGCAAAACATGGCTTTTGCTGAGACTGCAAAAGATGATGCTGGTGTTCATGTGTTCACATTCCTTCTCCAGCCCCATTAAACACCGTCATCCCAATCAATTAATTGGTCAATTAAATTACTAAGTACTTATTGAGTCCTATTTCATAGACATCACAGCACTATCTAACATAGAGCCACCTTTCACCTTGTGGAGTCTTATTTTCCTGAAGGGAAGAAATGAGTAATTAAATAATGACAGGGCAGGTGGTGACACTACACTGGGGAGGCTTGGGGAGCCCTGGACACATGTTGCAGGGGTTCCTTCTTAGTTGAGAACTGGGGCCCTTCAGACAAAGCAATGTCTAACTTGACACCTAAGAAGTGAGTGGAATCTGCTAGGTCTGGAGGGGAGGGAAGATTTCCACCCAGTGACACATTGGTGAAAGCCTAGCTGTGAGCCGATGGGAGTGTTTTGGGAGCTTGACTGTCCCGCCACAGTGGAGAATGAGTATGTGGCCACCATCTATAAGGCTGGTTTTGAAGTCTGTCCTAATGGAAGTGGGAATCTATTGCAGATGTTTAAGCTCAGGAATGATGCAATTCCTTTGTGTTTTCTAAATATTGTTTCAGGCAGCTGAATGGAACAGGAGTGAGGTGGGCAGCAACGCCAGTCAGGTCAGAACATAAGCCAGTTTAGGGATGGGTGGAGAGGCAGAGAGGACCTGGCCAATTTGAGAGAGATCCAGAAGAATGAACTGAAAGAGTTAGTGACTGTGAGTTGAGTAGAGGGCCATAGTCTGGAACTTTCTGTGTGTGTACCACCCGCTCGGCCCATAGTGTAGCTGTGGTGGGCAGGTGCACATCCTGGTGCCCTCCTAGGATGCTGGTGTTCCCGCCCTATTGTCTCCAAGGCTGTGGGGCTGCCCAGCCTTGTGTTTATGCCCCTGAACACAGCTCGTGGTGACAGGTCTCAGGGACAAGCGTCCTCAGGTAGGAGCAGTTGATGTGAACCAATATAGCATATCTCTTCTGCCCTGAGGCCTTTGTAAAACAGTGTTGAGACACATGCAGCTAACTCAAAATCAGGATGGGCATCTGCGTCCTGATCTCACCCCTGAGGATCAGTGACTTGGAAGACTTGGTGATTTGAAAGGCTCACAGAACTCACAAGTTGTCCTGCTTGTGGTTACAGTTTGTTACAGAAAAAGCAAACGAAGCCAAATCAACTCAAGAGACAGGCGCATGGGAGAGATGAGGCATAATCAGGCACGGGCTTCCAAGATCACCCAACAGACTAATCACAGAGGATGTGCTTAGTTCCCCACCGTCAGGCCGGGACACACAAGAGAATTTTCCTGGGCTGGGAGCTGTTGTAGGCCCAGTGGCCAAAGATTTGTGGGGGGTCACATGGGCAGTCTCTGCCTAGCTCCATGCAAAGCTGCAGACTCCAAAAGGAAAGCAGGCACGTGGCACAGAGCACGCTGTCTGCAGGAGCAGCGCGGGGAGTCACTGGGCGGAGAAGCAGCGCGCACCATGTAATTTAGCGCTGTGTCGTTTAGCTGAGTGCATGTCAGTGCTGGGCGCTGTGCAGCTGGCAGGTCCCAGATGGCCAGCCAGCAGCGAAGCCTCTGAGGCCCAGCAGTCTCAGCCCTGCTAAGGTCACTGCACATCTCGCTGTATAAGAACTAATACAGCAGATGACAAAGTAAGAAAAGTCGCTCGATAACCCAGAATGCTGGGATAAAGCCGCTAAGATGGAATTTAAAAGGATATAAGCGAAGTCATTTTTGCAGGCTCAGCTCCCCCTGGGAGAGTTCCTCTCGGGGCCCACCGCATCCCCTGTCACGGGGGTTCCTTGAGGCCCTTTTCTGCTGCTATTTGTTCTGGAACCTGGAACGTTCCGAGTCCCTCTACTGAACACGGTGTCTAGCGCAGCGTCTTTGCACACTCAGAATTCCCTCGTGCCAGTTAGTGATTAGCACATAACCGACCCTCCTGGAACTAGGGGTGTCCCTGGGTTTGTCTTGGCTGGCCTGGCGGTCTCTGCACACATCTTTCCTCCCTCGCGGGCAGCCCAGGCGTAACCTTCCGCGGACTGCAGAGCAGGGGCAGCTCTGGCTCGGAGGCTCCATGTGCCATGTCTGTGGCCACAGTAAGCGGTCCTGGCGGCCGTGTCTCCCGGCTCCTGTGCTCCAGCTCTTGGAGCTCTAGGCTCTCCGGTTCCTGCTCAAGGTGTGACTCTGGCCACAAACAGGTGAAGGATGCCCGGCCAGGTGCTGGGGCAGAGTGTGCTCGGGAGGCGCCTGGCACGGGTCCCCGGGGTTCTCACCACAGCTGGCATGGTTGGCCTGGTCCTGCGGTTGTGCTTGAGGATGAACCATGGATGCAAACCCCTCTGGTCTGGTGGTCTCAGCTGCCAGCTCCAGCCAGGCCGTGATGGCGCTGGGGTCACGGGCTCTCAAGTCCCGGTCCCACGTCCAAGGCAGGGTGCTAGCGCTTGCCATGTCCTTTCAAACCCAGTTTCCTTCCTTTTTCCTCACTTTTAATGCTGTCCTTTTGTGGGGTTGCTGTATCTTAATCAAGCTTATGACTATTACACCCCAAGTGTTTTGAGCTCGGCTTTACTATTTCTGCCCCTGACTGGAGTGACTGCATGAACCTGCAGATTTAACATCCAAGGTGGTTCCTCAGGTCTTGTTTCAAAGCTTTTAACTTTGTATGTATCGAAGCAAATTTAGAAATACCTTCTTAATCCACAAGAATTAACAAGTATCCTTCCTTTGAGAATTTTATTTGATTTTCACAAGTTATCTGAGGTCGAAAACCAAAGATCCAGTTAAAACGCTGTTTAGGGTAGACCTGGTTGAGATCACTGTTGTCACGTCCCTAAACCGAGGATGCAGGAATGTGGACTGCTGACAGCACACTTCCCACAAAATACTGCCTGTGCTTTAGAAAGAAGTCACTCCAGTAGATAATGTGAATTCAGTACGATTTCTTCAGAGTTTAAATTTGTACAACTAAGAACTTGAAATCAAAGACGTTACCTAAAGTAAGAGTTTCATTTTTCCTTTTTCTAAAAAAAAAATCGCAAAACTCGCCGCCGTGTTGCGTCCTGGCCGCCTCTACTGGCCGAGGCCGTTTTTTCTGTGGGTGGAGTTGGAGTCAGTAGCTGCGGCAGAGCGGAGCTGAGGCCACGGTGGTGGGGGGTCCCTTCGCCTTTCCATCCCCATGGAAGTGGTCATACCCCCTCCAGTGATGGAGCTGGTAACAGCGAAGGGGGACAAGGCTGTGCCTGGGGGTGCTTGTCTGAGTTAGTTGCTACCTGGCCCCTGAGTGTGCTTTGCTTCTGGCACTTGCTCGGCAAGGACAGGGGTTCCCAGCTTGGAATGTGCCAGAGCTCCTGGCCACCTCCTCCTGCCCCAGGCCGGGAAACGTTGCAGCAGCACGCCTGGAGGCCTGAAGTGGCCTCCCGGCCTCAGAGGGGGAAAGGGGACCTGCTTATTGGTCACAGCGTGTCAGTCATCACTGATTTGAGGACACATCTTATAGGTCTAAGAGCGCAGCTACCATAGGGCCCTCTGGCCAGGGCTTGCATTTTCCTGCTCTTGGGCAATCAGTGGAATGTTCCTAGAATCTGCTAGACAATCCCCCCCAACTCCCCACCTTAGCCGTGTGTGTTTGTGCTGCCCCCTTGCGGTGTCCGGAGGTGTCCGGGTGCTGGACTGAGTGATCTTTGAAGCCACAGTGCCCAGGTGCTTCACAGGGTCTCTGCAGGCAACTGACTGCGGGACATGGGTGGTGTCTGGGGAGGAGGCTCCCTGGGGCCTGGTGCCTATCCCTCTGCCACAGAGCTGGGGGGGGGGGACACAGGAGAGACGGCAATGCTGCAGGGGCCAACCCGTTAGTGTGCGTCTGTGTTGGGGGGAGCGATCCCATTGGAGTGTGTGCGTGTGGGAGTGTGACCCCGGCAGAGTGTGTGTGTGAGTACGACATAGTCAGAATGTGTGTGTGGAAGGGTGACCACGTCAGTGTGTGTGTGTGTGTGTGTGAGAGAGACCCTGTCAGAGTGTGTGTGTGTGAGGGTGACCATGTCAGAGTGTGTGCGTGTGTGTGAGAGAGAGAAGAGAGAGAGACCCTGTCAGAATGTGTGTGTGTGT
This sequence comes from Arctocebus calabarensis, assembly GCA_963573935.1. Taxonomy (NCBI): domain Eukaryota; kingdom Metazoa; phylum Chordata; class Mammalia; order Primates; family Lorisidae; genus Arctocebus; species Arctocebus calabarensis. The sequence goes on from CAUYON010139556.1 coordinate 21,013, forward strand.
GTGAGAGAGACCCTGTCAGAGTGTGTGTGTAAGAGGGTGACCATGTCAGAGTGTGTGCGCGTATGTGTGTGTGTGTGTGTGAGAGAAACAGAGAGACAGAGACCCTGTCAGAATGTGTGTGTGGAAGTGAGAGAGAGAGAGAGACCCTGTCAGAATGTGTGTGTGGAAGTGTGACCATGTCAGGGTGTGTGTGTGTGGATGTGTGTGTGTGAGAGAGAGAGAGACCCTGTCAGAATGTGTGTGTGGAAGTGCGACCACGTCAGGGTGTGTGTGTGTGTATGTGTGAGAGAGAGAGAGAGAGAGACCCTGTCAAAATGTGTGTGTGGAAGTGAGAGAGAGAGAGAGACCCTGTCAGAATGTGTGTATGGAAGGGTGACCACATCAGTATGTGTGTGTGTGAGAGAGAGAGACCCTGTCAGAATGTGTGTGTGGAAGTGCGACCACATCAATGTGCGTGCGTGTGTGAGAGACAGACCCTGTCAGACTGTGTGTGTGAAAGTGTGACCATGTCAGAGTGTGTATGTGTGAGAGAGACTCTGTCAGAATGTATGTGTGGAAGTGCGACCACGTGTGTGTGTTTGAGAGACCCTGTTACAATGTGAGTGTGGAAGTGTGACCATGTCAGAGTGTGTGTGTGTGTGTGTGTGAGAGAGAGAGAGAGAGAGAGTGACCCGGTCAGAATGTGTGTGTGGAAGTGCGACCACATCAGAGTGTGTGTGTGTGAGAGAGAGACCCTGTCAGAATGTATGTGTGGAAGTGTGACCATGTCAGTGTGTGTGTGAGACCCTGTCAGAATGTGTGTGTGGGAGGGTGACCACGTCAGTGTGTGTGTGTGAGAGACCTTGTCAGAATGAGTGTGTAGAAGTATGACCACGTCAGAGTGTGTGTGTGTGTGTGTGAGAGAGAGAGAGACCCTGTCAGAATGTGAGTGTGGAAGTGCGACCACATCAGAGTGTGTGTGTATGTGTGAGACCCTGTCAGAATGTGTGTGTGGAAGTGCGACCACGTCAGTATGTGTGTGTGTGTGAGAGAGACTCTGTCGGAATGTGTGTGTGGGAGTGCGACCACGTCAGAGTGTGTGTGTGTGTGAGACCCTGTCAGAGTGTGTGTGTGGAAATGTGACCACGTCAGAGAGTGTGTGTGTGTGTGTGAGAGAGAGAGAGAGACCCTGTCAGAATGTGTGTGAGGGTGACCACGTCAGAGTATGTGTGTGAGAGAGACACTGTCAGAATGTGTGTGTGGAAGTGTGACCACATCAGTGTGTGTGTGAGAGATACCTTGTCAGAATGTGTGTGTGGGAGGGTGACCACGTCAGTGTGTGTGTGTGTAGGTGTGACTACGTCAGAGTGTGTGTGTATGTGTGAGAGAGACCCTGTCAGAGTGTGTGTGTGAAAGTGCGACCACATCAGAGTGTGTGTGTGTGAGAGAGCCACTGTCAGAATGTGTGTGTGAAAGTGCGACCACGTCAGTGTGTGTGTGTGTGTGAGAGAGAAAGACCCTGTCAGAATGTGTGTGTGGAAGTGTGACCACGTCAGAGTGTGTGTGTATGTGTGAGACAGACCCTGTCAGAGTGTGTGTGTGAAAGTGCGACCACGTCAGAGTGTGTGTGTGAGAGAGACACTGTCAGAATGTGTGTGTGAAAGTGCGACCACATGTGTGTGTGAGAGACTCTGTCAGAATGTATGTGTAGAAGTGTGACCACATCAGAGTGTGTGTGTGTGAGAGACCCTGTCAGAATGTGTGTGTGGAAGTGCGACCATGTCAGTGTGTGTGTGTGAGAGAGATCCTGTCAGAATGTGTGTGTGTGGGCAACTTCATCAGAGTATGTGGGGAGGCAGGGATGGGGGTTGTGATCCAGGTGTGTGTGTGTGTGTTTTGGGGGGGGTGACCTGGCCCAGAGCGTGTGTTTGTGTGAGGGGTGGGCAACCCAGGCAAGTAAGTAACCCGGGTGGGGGTAGGTGACCCCTTAAGTGTGTGTATGGGATGGTGGTGCTGTCAGAGTGTGTGTGTGTGTGAGACCCTGTCAGACTGTGTGTGTGGGGACTACCCTGTCAGAGTGTGTGTTGGGTGAGGCCAGCAGAGTGCGTGTGCGTGGGGGGTGACCCCTCAGGTGAGAGCCGGCCAGGCTCAGGTGTCTGGTAGCCTTTTTCCTCTTTCTCTGAGGCCCATGTCAAGAGCAGGTTGTGTCACCCACTCTGGAACAGCCACCCGTTCCTTCTGCACACTTCTTGTGTCCCACCTTTCCGGAGGACCCACCCTCACCCTGGGCTGGGCCTCGAGTGGGAAGTCTCAGCATGGGGCAGATTGGGGCACTGTCCCTGAACCTGGCACATTCCCAAGCACAACGGGAGGCACCCAAGGGAGTCACTTATTCAGCAGCCTAGGGACCAGCTGCAGGGTGCAGGAGAACGGGACAGTGCTGGATAATGTGTCCATGTGTTGGGCTGTGGCTGGTGACCATCTCCTCATGCTCAGAGGTGAGTATACTTCCCCCTCAGCAGCTGCCCCTGGGCCTCGCAAGGGATTCTCCCCATCCCCAGCCCTGACAGGGAGTTGGGCACCACCTGCTTTGCTCAGATAGAGATAGTGCTATGGTGGAGCCACAGGCTTCCTTGCTCCTGGGCACTCTTGGCCTTTTGTCTTTAAGTTGTGATCACAGCATTAACTTGAGACCTAGGGCCTGGAATGAGCTGTCCTGGCATCCCAGTGTAACTCAGCTGCCCAGGCAGGTGGTCTCTGCTCCCACCTCCCATAAGTACCACCCAGCCAGCGCCCCTTCCTGGGGGCCCAAGGCTTTAGTCTCCATGTTCATGTCTTATTCTAAGAATGAGGGTTCTTATGGTGGAGATGGTTTTCTCTTCTTGCTTGGGTGCCCTGCCCTGATTTAATATCTTTTAATTTTAGATCTGATGGAAACATTTAAGAAACCATAGTGGGTAGGCTCTATGTCAGAGTGGTCTGTGCTCAGGGGGTGGATGGCATTGCCTGGGTGGCCTGAGGCCCAGCCCAGGCACGTCTGCTGCATGGGGAGCCTTGACCTTAGATTGTAACGATGAAGGTGCCTTTTGAAAAGAACATTTCTTCAAACCCCACACCTTCCTTTTCTGAGCTAGCGCAGTTTCTTAATTTAAGGGTGGCGCCTATTGCTCAAAGGAGTAGGGTGCCAGCCCTATATGCTGAAGGTGGCGGGTTCAAACCCAGCCCCAGCCAAAAACTGCAAAAACTGCAAAAACTGCAAAAAAAAAAAAAAAAAAAAAATATATATATATATATATATAATTTAACAGAATTCCCCAGAGCCTCAGATCTTCAGAACCCATGGTGTTTTCTGCTAGGGAGAGAAAAATAAGATGGTTTTCATGGGAATCACACTTTGGATAAACCAGTTTGAAAATGCAGTTGCTAAGGTATTGCCATTGGCCCAGCTGGTAACTACAGTGTTACAGGACCTACTCGGGGTGGTGATGTGGGATCATGGGCTTTGAGCATGGCTGTTCCTTCTTAAGACTTCAGGGTGGGGTGGAGACATTCATGAATGGGGAATGCGGAGAGCTCTGAGGAACTGGGGATCTGGGGGGATTCCAGGAGGGGTTGGCTTGGACACAGAGGAAAAGATAAGGTTTGGCTTATGCACCTTGTATCACAGTTTTTTATGAAGTATGAAGTACTTCATAATAATACTTTGAAGTACTTATGAAGTATGAAGTACTTCATAATAATACTTTATTATGAAGTATGTGTGTTTCCTGTACAAGAGCACATGGTGGTGTGTGACCCAGATGTGTGTCTCCTCGCCTCCCCTAACCCTATTCTGAGATGCTGGGAGTCTCTGTGTGCAGACTCAGGTTTGCCCTTGATCCTGCTGGGATATGTGGCACTACCTGGGAAAGAGCGAGCTTCCTTGCTGCATCCCAGAGCTATGAATGTGTAGAGAGTTGTGAAGCTCTCATCCCAGGCTCACGAATGCACACCGGCCTGGGGAGGGGGTCCTCAGTAGCAGTTCTCAGAGAGCAGTGGATGAAAGAGCACGTGTGAAGTCAGTGGCTCTGGGCTTCAGGAAGGCCCTGTGTGTGGCTTGGGGAGGACGGCAGGTGTGGGCGCTGGACCCCAGGTCCAGGTGTCAGAGCTGCTCACGTCTTGTTCCTGTCAGGTACCAGCTCACACTGCCTGGACTTTATATGCCTCTGTGACTTTATAGCCCAGAACTGTGTCCCTGTGGCTGGCCTTAGTCATTACTGGATTCAAGGCCTCAGACAACTCTGGACTCTGCAGATGCTTTGAGCCTCTGGTTCTTGGAAGGGTTACTTTGGTCCTGGAGAAGCTCATGGTAAGGAGGACGGCTCCTCATGGTGGATCCCTATGTCAGTGCCCTCACTGTGGCCCACTGTGGTAGGATCCCTCCTGAGCTTCACAACTCTCTACACATTCATGAGCCTTGTACACTGAGGGTGAACACCAACAGTGAGAGTCTGTGCATGGATTACAAAATGTCATGCAGCCATGAACTGGGGCTGACTTTTGATGTCACTTGTAGAAGTGAAGGGCAGGGCTGAGCTGATAAGATGGTCATTACTGAGGTTATGGTGTCATTGTGTCTCCCTCTCAATTCCCTGTAAAAACCAAGACGTGGCTGCATCCGGAATGAATGGTCTGGGGCCTGTCCTGGGAGGTGCTGGCATTGCAGTGTGGGGGGCTGTGTGGTGCCTGGGACTGGGGTGGCCACAGAGGCCTAGCAGGAGGGCACAGAAATGCAAATTTGACAAGGAGCTGCAAAAGCTTCTCATCTAGGGATAAGGGAGCTGGCAACTTTGGGCCTGAGGGGTGGGCCCAACCCTCACAGTGTTGTCCAGCTGGCCTGACCCACTGCTGTGGAGAGAGGCTGTAGTTTCTGACCCAACCACAGAGAGTCACGGACCGGCGGGAAAGCTGCCTTGGGAAGGCCTCCTACCCTCCCAGACAGATTATTCCCTGGAGTCGTACCAGGAGCTCATGACTTTGATCAGGCTCAGAACCTTCGTGTGTGAAGTACTGCATGTGCACTGTATCACATGTGGAGAATATGCAAACCATACAGACGCCTCCTTCAGCCTGTACTCCTGCTCCTGGGAAGGTTTTCCATTTGCTTTTTCTGTTTTTTTCTGAGTCTGCTCTGGGCTGTGTTGGCTCTGCAATGGGTGGTGCTGTGGTCAGTGTGTAGGATGGGGCCTTGAGCACAAGGCACTCACTGTGTCCCCTATCCGTCTGCAGATGCCAGAGAGCCTGAGCATCAGATGTCAAAGCCTTGCTGTCTCAGAGCCAGGCCAGGGGGCTGGGTGGAGGTGGAATGTGGCAACTGGAACAGCTTGAGACCCTGTGGTGTCTGATTCAGAGGAGAGGTGTGCACTGGAGGGGGCACTTGCTGACGGGGCCCAGGGACTCCCATGTCTGTCAGCAGCTTCCCTCCCTCCCGTGGCACCTCCCATGATGGCATGGAAGAGCCCTTGTTTCCTTTGCCAGGGTCTGTTTCATGCCAATAAAGAATGTGGGTTGTGGGTGGTAGTTAGGAATTGAGGACCACAGGCTGAGGGCTGTGGAGAGCAGAGCAGCTGAGTGAACACCCCGACTACGCTCCTGCTCAGGGGCATCCCGGCTCCCTCACCTGGAGCAGCTCAGAGCAGCAGAAACGAACACACTGGGGACGGAGCAGGCTTGAGCCAGCTGTCTGGCCATGGGTGTGTCCCTGACCTTTCTCAGTCCTGGCTCCTTATTTGTGAGGGTGGTAACAGTTAACAGGTGCATCGCAGGGCACTGGAAGAACAGAGATGACGTAAGAGGCAGATGGCTAAAGCTGGACTTGACAGGCATCAGCCCTCAGAATGGTGATGGGAGTGACTTCCATTGTGTCATTTATTGCACTGGAGGACCCAGTGGAGGAAAACTGTAGTGGGATAGAAAAATCAGTGTATGCAAATATGTTATTATTTGTGGAAAGTTACTATTGGGAAAATAGCAACATTGTTATTAACATATGTGATACCCCCTTCTTGTCAGATGTTGCAATAGTTTTATTTGGATGCACTATTAAGTTGTTTTAGTTTTGTAACATTATCAGCTCTTGGGTTTAGGAAAATTAGGGGAGAAGACTCCTGGATTCTAAGACTCTTTCAGTTGCTTTGCAGACAATCCAAAATCACTGATCCTGTTCATGTGGTGCAACTGAGAGGGAAACTATTTTTTTGTTTGTTTGTTTTTTGATGAGAAAATTCTTTTTTTTTTTTTTTTTTTTGGCAGTTTTTGGCCGGGTCTGGGTTTGAACCCACCACCTCTGGTGTATGGGGTCGGCACCCTACTCCTTGAGCCACAGGCACCACTCGAGAATTCTTTTTTATTTTGACTCTTTTCTCATGTAATTAGCTCACAAATCTATGTAATCCTTATGTTATTGTACTTTACAAGTCCTGTGGCAGGTAAAGGAGTCATTTCTGTTCCCTTTCCAGAGGTAAGAACCCTGCACCCAGGCAAGGCTGTGGACGGGGCTAGGCCCAGGAAGTCCAGCCTGGGGACAGGGTGTCCAGCAGAGGCTGCAGGCAGGTGCGGCTGAGCTGCCTCTGCCCTGGGCGAGGTGGTGGACTGTGTTCCCACAGCTGGTTTCCACCACCGAAGACAAATGCTTTGTGAAGTGCTGTCAGGAGCGATGGAATGTGAGAGGCAGACCCGTCTGCTCCCTGAGGAAGACCTGGATCCATTCTCATGCTGAGATAGTGACAAGATACTGCTTAGTGTCCAGAGGTAAAGAGAAGAGGGCCTGGTACTGAGAGGTCAGTGTGTGTGAGCCCATCCACGCGCACACATGCACATGAGCACACATGTGAGTGCACGCATATGCACATGTATGCACACATGTGTGTACACACGCTGAAGTGGGAGGAAAAGCCTGTGGACACAGAGCGAGGAGGATCCCTGAGCCCTGTGGCTCCGCTCTGGCTGCTTAGCCAAAGGCGTACTTTGGGAATTTTGTAAGTGTCACATGTTTTCCCATGAAAGTGTGGATAATTCCCTGAAGTTATGGATTCTAGTTTTAAGTGGTGGGCACCACACAGTCAGGGGCCCCGTGGGCTCCTGTGTGCTTTCCTTGTAGATTTAGCTGCTTGGTGTCAGAATGACACTTAGACTTTGGTGAGGACTGTCTGGGAGAGCTGACAGGTGTGCAAGTACAGGGGGGGTCCATGTGCAGTGAGGGGTGCCGGGGCCTTGTTCCCTGAGGAGGGCTGCAGGTCCTTTTGACGTGGTTTTTCTTCTGGGTCCTGGAACAGGTCAGTTGGGCATTTGCCAAGAATGGGTGGGAAGCCAAGTTGGGATTGAGAGTCACTTATATACACATCATCTGCAGGGCACATCTAATTGTCAGCCATGGCTAAAGCAGGGATGGGAAGCTGTATACGAGGCCTTTTCTGGCAGAGTTCTGTCACCTTCCATTCCCACATGACACACTCAGAGATGGAATATGAGTCTCCGGCCTATGTGTGTCCCTGCACTCACCTCCCCCAGTCTTCCTGTGATGCTTCTGGTGCTCTGTAAGGTCCCTGGGCAGAGCCCTGCAGCCACTGCCACCACTAGGACAAGAGACTTTACCTGACATCCTGGTCTATCTTGCATCAAATTTCCACAAAGCCACATCCACAATGTTTCTAGGCCTCCACCCTCAGGGTGTGAGCCTCTGTGTGCCTGGGGTGGCAGAGGGAGCTGAGACCCAGCCGGGTCCTCGAAGCTGAGGTGCCCCCTGTAGCTGCAGTGAGGGGCCCCCGCAGGTCAGCCTGTGAGGCTCTCAGACATTAAGCTCCATCTCACAACCCCCTGGGGCTTTTGTGGGGTCTTCACCTCTCCTTGGCAGACAGGTGTCTCAGGGCCATTGCTTTCCTTTTGGGCTGTCTGCCTTCCCTGCAGTATACTGCCAGGTGCAGACACATGTCAAACCAAGAAATAACTCTTGAGCAGGGGTAAGAGAACACAGATGCCCACAGGGTGCTGAGTAACTACCTGGCAAAGCAATTCATGGAGAGGTATCTGGAAGTGGGATTAGGAAACAATGTACTGTAGGTTACTTTCTCAGGTCAGAAAACAGAGTCCTTGCCTAGAGTGGGGATCCTGTTCTAGGGCAGTGCAGGCTGGACCCTGAGGACCACTCGCCTGCACCCTGGGATGCCACAGCCTCCTTCGGAAGGTGTTGTGGGGACAGAGTGGGTTCCTGGCAGTTCCATCTGCTGTCACTACTTTTCTTTACTCGTGGAGCAGTATTATTTCCTGCCTCCTCTGCAGGCTCCTATCAGGTGTATCACTCAGCCTTTATTTAATGTGAATGAGCGTTTTAGCCATGAGGACTTTATAGCAACTCCATCATGAGGAAGTTAATGACTGAAAGAGTTAAGCGACTCTAGGGGTGAGTTCTTCAGTAATCCATGACATTCTCCTGGTCTGTCAGTTCTCTTTTATTCATTCACTTACTCCTGAGCACCTGCTGTGTGCCGGACACATGCTGTGGAGGAGGTGGTGGAGGTCAAAACAATGAATTTACATGGCTCCTACAAGTAAAGATCCCAAAGTCAGGTGAGGAAGATTCATCCTTAAGTTCATGGTCATAGCACAATGTGATAGGTCCTGTAACTCACTCCTGGGCAGGACTGATCTGCCAAGCCAGTCATAGGGACTTTTGAATGGGTCTTTTAGTGGAAAAGTAGGAGTTTGTCTGCTGGAGAAGCAGGGAGAAAGGCTTTATGTTTTGGCAGGAATGTGTTTGCAGTGTTGCTAAACGGCAGTGTGTTCAGAGCCACCTAGCTTTGATTGCCTCACAGCCCCCTGCCAGGACAGGTGTGACTGTGGCATTGTGGGCTAGGGGCCTGGTGTGATCGCTGCTTACACACTTCCAGCTCACATGGCTCCCTTGCTTACTCCTGTGACTGTCACGGTTTTGGGGTGATGTTTCCTTGGCATCCTTTTTCCATGTGGGAGCCGTCCTCAGATGCCAGCCGATGGTCAGGATTTGCTGGCTGCCTGCCAGAGGTTTCCAAGTGGCTTTCTGGTGGGACGGGCCCAGTGTGGTGTCTGAATGGCCCCCCTTCCTCTTCTTCCTCTGGCCTCCCTTTTCTGCCACTTTGGTCTGTGACTTCAGTGGCCCCTGTTTGCTTCTTATGGTGTCCTGGTCTGTGTAGACTTGCACCACATCCTGGAGCTCCACTCCTCTGTGTGACACATGCCCACTGTACGTGTGAGGTGGGCAGTGCTAGAGAGAAGGACCTGGGGCTGACCTATCCGTCATGCTGCTGGATACCTTTCTCTCTTGATGATGCTTGATGAATGGCAGGTGACAGAACTCTGCCAGACTGTGAACTCTGCCATGATGCTGAGGGTTTGGCTCAGCCAGGCAGCTTAGCACGTTGACCTAGGCCAGGAGGCTGCCCACATGGACACTGGTCTGCACCAGGGCTACCGTTCTGGCCTGTGTCTTGGAGAAGGTGGGTTAGAAGAGCTGCCCAGGCGTGGCCTCCGGGGCGTGCCCTCCTTCCCTCCTTCACTGACTTGTCTCTTCTGTTTCCCCCGCAGGCTGCTTGCTCGAGGATGGCCTCTGTGGCTTGGCGGAGCTCTGTGTTGATGGTAAGTGTCACTCCTTGTGACTCGCTGCCTGCAGCTGAGTCTGCCTCTCTCCTACCAGCTATGCGCCACCCAACACCCCAGCTATGCCACCCCCAGTTGACTCTAAGCCTGAGGTGTCTGTGGATGTCCAGGGGAGAAAATGCAAAATCCATGTTTGTGTCTGCCCCAATTTGTCCATGGGCACCCTGGCTGTGGGTGCTGGACTCCCTGCGCAGGGAGAGAGCAGGTCCCTGCTGCCTCCACAGCACCCACTGCCCTGACCTGTCCTGTTACTGTTCTATCTCGTCGTTGCCCTCTACATGGCCTGCAGGTTTTAAATTCTTTAAACCACTGATTTTGCTCTCATCATGCAGCTCAGAAAACATGTTCATGCTTTATGTTTGGGGTTGTGAGGGCAGTTACAAGATGAAACAGGAACTGCCCCAGAAGGTCTGCCTCTCTGTGGGATGATGGCATGAGCAGGGGCTTCTCCTGGGAGGGGAGCAGCCTTCTGTCATTTGGTGGGAGAGAATGCGGGGCTGTGTACATTCTAGTGGCTAAGGGGAGGGGGTTAAACCCAAACTTCCACATCTCCATCTTCTGGAGATGTTGGCTGTGCTGCTGTTTCCAGTGTCAGGGCAGGCTGCGCATGGGCCCCGGGTGGGGGGTGGTGTCAGGCGAACACTAGTGAGTGAGGTGCACCTTCTCTTCCCCCAGCTCCCCTCCCCTTCTGTTTGTCAGAGGAGGGTGCATTTTGTCTGGGCTGCCATGGGTGACCTGCCCTGGAGAGTAGGTGCCTCTTAGACTGGCCTCACGTGGGCACTGACTCAGACCCTGAAAGGTGAAGAGAGGAACTTGTGGACCCTGTGAGGGCTAGTCCCAGGTCCTGGATGAGGGATTTCAGGGCTGGGAACTGCGGCGTGTTTGTGTCCTGGCAGCTCCTGTGTGGAGGAAAGCATGCTGACGCTGGGAACATAAAGGGGAGAACAAATTGTCGACAGTCTGGGGCATTCCGCAGTGTGTGTGTTCTTTCTAGGGGGAATATTTCTGTGCTGTGCAGAATGTGACAAGTGGTGACCTGGATTGGAGGAAAGTAGAAACAGCACTGATCATGAGTGTGGGCGGCGGGTGTGAGGTTCTGGCCTGTGTCATCTCATACTCCTTGGAACGTATTTGTGTAGCTTTTATTTGGAAGCAGCATTTAAAAATATTATATGTGGAAATACGTTGTCTGCCTGGACTCAACACATTTCGATGATCCAGGCAACAGAGGGGTGTGTGTTTAATTTAATTGGAGAGATGACCACACCGGCAGAGTGAAAGCCATGACTCTGCCGCCCTCCTCTGCTTGAGGGCAGGCCGGTCTGGGTGTTGCTGAATCATCTTGGGTTTTTTCCCTTCCCTAACCCTGATTTACCTCCCTAATGTGAAATTGTATTACCACTATATTAAGATGATAGCTTCAAGTTCCTTGGAAGAGAAAAGCAATTTAAATGTAAATACAAATATTCAGGCCTTGATTTATAGAAACAGATACAAATATTTGATGTTTTTTTCTAGTACAGTTAAGGTCCAGGAAATAGCACAGTGAGTGGTACTGAGTCTTACAAAATTGGGTGCTTTGTGTAGCCTATGAAGAGTAAGAAAAACGATGGTATCCACCCCTGCTGGCCTGTATTTATGGTTGCCATGGTGACTGTAGAATGCATCCTGACAGCTGGTTGGCTCAGGGTTGTGCAGCCACGAGGATAGTTGGGGTGGGGGTGGAACCTTGGGGCAGAGTCTGGGATGTTCTGCTGCCAGACACGTGGTCTCTTACTCTTTTCCCTCTTATGACTCCCTTTTCTTGGGATGTAAGTAGAAATGTGTCATCTAATTTTGCTCATATATGTTTTCAAAAAGCCCAACAAACTTTGTTAATAAAAATTAAGATTATTGGATGGAATAAAATATAAAGAAAAGCAAATTATAAACATACTACCTCACACACATTAGTGATCCTAGAATTTCCTCTTCAGTAGATTCTTGGTCTCAGGGATTTGAAGAATGAATCCACAGACCACAGATCAGTGTAAGACAGGATTTATTTTATAAAAAGGATACAGAGAAAGCACCAGAGCTTCTGGCAGAGGGAAAAATTCAGGTCAGAAAAAAATCTCCCTCGGGGCCTTTTTTCTAAGAGAGAGAGATATATATATGTATACACACATATATATAGGTGTGTGTGTGTGTGTATATATATCCTAACAAATGAATGGATGCAATCCCTTCCATTCTCAGGCCTAGGAAACTTACATGAAATTGACCAGGCCTGGGAAATGGGTGGTTCCTCCTTCAGTGGTAAGTGCAAGGGGAGGAAGACAGAGGCTGGGGCAGAGATACTACCGTGCTCCCTTAGCTGGCAGCCTGAAGGTGCCCTACCCCTCCGCCCCCAGCAGTTGTCCTGCGCTTCCTAACCCGCTGGTTCCTCTGCTGGCTGCTGCAGCACCAACACCTCCAGGGGGGAGATGGCAGGTCCTCTCCTCAGCTCAGGCAAGCTAGCTGAGGTGCCCCATGCCCTGTATCATCAGGATGGCTACTATTGAAAACACCCCAGAAAATAACCGAGTGTTGGTAAGGATGAGCGTGTGGAGATACTGGAACCTTTGTGAACTGGGTGGGAGTATTAAATGGTGCAGACCTGTGGGAAACAGGATGGCAGCTCCTCAACAACTTAGGGATGTAACTACCATGTGATCCAGCATCACTTCTGGGTAGGAAGAAAATTGAAAGCAAGATCTGGAAGAGCTGTCTGTATACCTGTGTTCTTTGCAGCATTAGTCACAATATCTAATAGGCAGGAGCAACCTAGGGTTTGCTAGTGGATAAGCAAAGTGTGGTCTGTGCACATAGTGGAATGTTTTTCAGCCTTAACGAGGAAGGAATCTTACACCTGCTACATCATGGATAAACTTGAGGACAGTATGCTGAGATAAGCCAGACGCAAAGGGACAGATACCTTTCTTACCCACATGTAAGAAGTGCTAAGAGTCCTCAGATTCATAGGGACAGAAAGCAGGGAGTGGGTGCAATGGCTGGGGACGGCAGGTGGGGAGTCACTGTTTATGGAGATGGATGGTGGCGTGTGTAATGCATATTACAATAAGAGGTTTAAAAGAAGTTAACTCTGAAATAATGTTGGTCATCAGAGGAAAACTGTAAGCGTTCTGAAAGTGGTATCTTAAAATAAAGTAATCGTATCATCCAGGAACAGGTTGTAGAAAAAAAGTTTAGATGTAGTTACATTGATTTCCTAAATATTAGGAAAACAGCTTTCAAAAGTTTTATGTGGATTTGATTCATGGTCAGTAACTTTAAATGGGATGTATCCAAAAACAAGTGGTATGTCCTAAAAATAGATTTCATAGGTACAATAACCAATTACCCCACATATAAGGAAGGAAGGAAAATAAATTTACAAAGGTTAAGAAAAGATCATGCATTTTCCAGGAAGTGAGATGTCTGCTTCGTTCACCATAGGTGGGAGCGCAGAGCAGTGCAGTCGCTGCAATCGACTGGCTGGCACGTCCTGGTGTGTGGTGAGCTCCACAGTTCATGACCCAGTAATCTGATTTATAAGGTCATGTTCTAAGAAGATAACTCATAACCCAAAATGTTAAATATCACTGTTCTTTGCAGTGATATTTATATTAATTTTAAAAACAGTGGTCATATCTTTCATATTAAAAAATAGAAATGCCTTTTAAAATTAATTTACAGTCATGTGATTTGAATATTAGGCAGACATTAAAAAGGAAGTGCACAAAAAATTGTTAATACCATTAGAACATGTTCCCTTTCACCATCTCCCATCATGGCGGACCGAGATGAAAAGGTGGACGCCACACACGAAACTTGTGCCCATAAGCTCTGCCTCAACATCTCTGTGGAGGATGTGGAGACAGACTGACATTGGCAACCAGGGGGCTGGAGCAGCTTGCAGGCCAGGCCCCTGTGTTTTCCAAAGCTAGAGATGCTGGTAGACCCTTTGGCATTGGGAGAAATGGGAAGACTGTGGGCCACTGTACAATCAGAGGGGCCAAGGCAGAAGAATTCCTAGAGAAAGGCCTATAGTGTGAGAGCATGAATTAAGAAAAAAATAACTTCTTAGATGCTGGAGATTTTGGCTTTGGGATTCAGTTGCACATCAACCTGGGTATCAAATATGACCCAGTTCTATGGCCTGGACTTCTGCGTGATGCTGGGAAGGCCGGGCTTCAGCATCGCAGACAGCAGGGCAGGCTGCACTGGGGCCAAGCACAGAGTCAGCAATGAGGGTGCCATGCGCTGGTTCCAGGGATCCAGGGATGATGGAACCACCCTTCCCAGCAAGTAAATTCCTGCTTCTACCCAAAAGGCCAATAAAAGTGTTTTCAGTGAAAAAACCAACCAAACAAACAAACAAACAAACCCCCCCCCCACAAACAAATCAAACAAACACCAGAAAGCTTTGGTGGTAGGGTGTGTAATGAAAGATTCAGGATTTAGAATGCATGTTCACTGTGATGCCAGCTTCAGAAAACGTGGGTGGGCAAAAATTGAGGGAAGTACACTGGTTCTCTGGGCAGTGACTTTTGTTTGCCTCACATGTCTCTGTTTTTCAAGCTTTTCCCTATGAACATGTCTCTGCTAACAGAGGAGAGGATATAGGAGGCTTGCTTCCTTGGATGGTGTCCTATAAAGACTGCCCAGCAGAGACGAAGGGGCCCTGGACACAGGAGAGCCCGGCCAGGTGGGACTGTCTTATGGAAGACGGGTCGGGACACTTGCACCCGTGCAGAGCTCTGGCTCATGAACATAGCATGAGGACCAGGGAGTGAGAAGGACTCTCATGCTGACAGCCTGGAGGGCGGAGGAGGAACAGTGACACTTGGAAAGGACAGCTTGGCTGGGCTTCCTGTTGACCCCGCTCTGTGGTCAAGGCTGAATCACACTGGTGACTAACTTACCAGAAGCACAGTGACCCAGGATGTGTGGGCCGGGGGCTGCTATGGGATCCGGTCTTCACTTTGGGAGGGGCCTCTAGGACACTGCTGGCCATAACAAAAGCAGCAGGCTGGTGGGCGGTGTCCCTCCCATGTGCTTTTGGCCAAGCCTGATCCTGGGGACAGCTGCTCTGAGGCAGGGACACGAGTCTCCTTCCAATAGTAGCACCCTCTTCCCTGTCCCCTTCTCCAAGGAAAAGGGCAGAATGTCACCAAATCTGAGGGTGTCTTGTTCAGTGGAGTACTGTCCCGACATGAAGTGAGAGAAGCTGGCACGTGCTGCAGTGTATAGGAGCCTTGAATGCACGATGCTGAGCGCAGGAAGCCACACACGAGAGCTGTGTGTGGTCTGGTGGTGCTTCCACAGAATGTGCAGAGAAGGGCACGTCCATGGAGACTGGAGAGGCGGGCAGTGATGGTGTGGGTGCCGGTTCTCTCTGGTGCTGCGGAGATGTTCAGAGGTGGACTGTAGGGCTGGATACCCCCACAGGACCCTGGCCCAGTGAACCCCACACTTTAAAAGGGTGAAAGAGCTGAGGACACAATTAAGTGAGGAGATTGAGACCTGAGCAGCTGAGGAGGTGACAGGAGAATGATGCTCCCTTAATGGGATCATGTCGGGTTCACTAGATGGACGCTCTTTCCAAGTGTTAGAGAGAGTCGCTAGACATGGTGGCTTTCCCTCTGGGCACAGAGCTAGACCAGTAAACACCACTTCTCTTCTGAGACAGGAGCTTTTCAGGATGATAGTCACAGCCCAGGGGCCCAGTGCAGCACAGGTACTGAGGGCATTAGGGTTGTTCAAATCTGAATTGTATCCCTAATTGTTCCAGCCAGATGATCAAACTCATTTGTGTTCCCAGCCACAGCAAGCAGTGAAGGCCTCAGTGGCAAGTTCTTTATGGATGAAAGAGTGAACGTCATTTCTACGCACAAGAGACATCACCTACGCCCTCAAACAAAAGGGTTATGTACTGAAGGGGAGAAAGTAATTTGTTTCCTTCACTCACTGCCACGTTTTTGACTGAGACCCCAGTAACAAAAGACAGATTAAAATGAGAAAACCAGACATATTTATTTAATGTAGTTTTATATGTAATGCTGGAGCCTTCAGAAATGAAGACCCAAAGAAACAGAAACTGTATTTTTATGGACAGTCATGTAGAAGGGTGTGATCTGTGCTAACAGATGGGGTCCAAGCGAGGCCTATCCACATTCTTCGTGGAGTGTCTGTGTCTCCAGAGATAAGGAAATTTCTCTGCCTCTGCTTTAAGAGAGAAGGGGAGGGGGATTTAGTTTCTGGGGTCTATTTCCACTCTTTTCTCAAATGCCAGGGGCTATATTTTGAGGTAGCATGTCCTGGGCCCTGTCAACTAAATACTGAGCATTAATTCCCAAAAGTGTACTTTAGAAATTTCCCCAAAAGCTTGTGAATGGGATCATTTGTGAATGTTGATACCCCACAAATTTGGCATCTACAGCCATACCTCGGAGATACTGTGAGTTTGGTTCCAGACCATCACAATCAAGCAAATGTTGTAATAAAGCAGGTCACACGAACTTTCTGGCTTCCCAGTGCATATAAAATAGGAGACAGAGTAGGGTGCTAGTGTACCATACCATAGTCTATTACGTGCAATAGCTTCATGTCTAAAAAGGTGCATACCTTAATTAAAAACATTTTATTGCAAAAAATGCTAATGATCATTTGAGTGTTAAGTGAGTCGGAACCTCTTTGCTGGTGGAGAGCCCGGCCTCGATGCTGTGGCTGGTGACTGAGCAGGTGGTGGGCGCTGAAGGATGGGAGGCTGTGGCGACTTCTCACACAAGTCGGCCGTGAAGTTTGCTGCATGGGCTGGCTCGTCCTTTCATGGAGGCTTTCTCTGTAGTGAGTAATGCTGTTTGAGAGCATTTTACCCACACAGAACTTCTTTCAAAATTGGAGTCAGCCCTCTCCAACCCCGCTGCTGCTTTATCAACTAAGTTTATGGGACATTCTGAATCCTTCACTGTCATTTCCAACGTTTACAGCACCTCTGCACTGAGCACTCCTGGTACCCACAGCACCTCCCCCAGGAGTAGTTTCCATCTCAAGAA
>CAUYON010139557.1:0-28183 GCA_963573935.1 Arctocebus calabarensis
TTTCTGCTGGCTGAAATGGCGATGAAAGTTGAACTAGCTAGATTGAGTTACCAGAGAGCAGCCTGGGAGGTTGATTCTGGTCGTCGAAATACCTATTATGCTTCTATTGCAAAGGCATTTGCTGGAGATATTGCAAATCAGGTAGCTACTGATGCTGTGCAGATTTTTGGAGGCTACGGATTCAATACAGAATATCCTGTAGAGAAACTAATGAGGGATGCCAAGATCTATCAGGTAAGGTTAAATTACTTTTGTGGTTTGTGAGAGCATAGAATATTCATGAATAACAGAGTAGATTTCTAATTATTTAGGGATTTTATGCCACAAGCAATAATACATACATAAATGGCTGTTATCCAGTTTGGGGAACTAAATAATACAAAGAGTAATATTTTTGGTTAAGCATAGTTCTTAGACTAGGCTAGGAAAGTAAATGGTACAGACACATATAGTTTGGATCAGTCCGGTTTGAGTCTTAACATCCTATGTAATTGTAACCCATACTTTTCACTCCAAAAAAGTATGTGTCGTTTAAAATAAATTATTTTGAATTTTGTCTGACAACTCTTGAATTACTTGGAGTCAAAAACAAGCACATGAAGACAGTGATGTAGATAACTTCTAAATTGGTGGTTATAAAAACTTAGGAGTAATTTGTAGATAAGATATATGTATGTGTGTTCTCCAAATGTGACTTAATTATAACCTATACGTCTCATTATCTCTTCCTGTGCTCCTCCCAACCCCAGCAAAGTATTTGGCAAAACCAGTCATCTCAAGGCTTGTGGTAGAATCAGAATGTGAGTGTAATAAGAAATGTTAGAAATAGTACAACCCCTCCACTTGAGAAGTTTATATGATGCTATTCTTCCTCTCCTAGAGCCAGTGATTTTAATTATTGCTATTATTATCAGTCATTTAACTTTTCTCTGCCATCTGAGCAGATAAATTAACAAATGGCTCTAAAAGGTTAGAATGGAAATGAGGGATGACTATTGAAATCCTTCCAGCATTTATTTCTTTAGCAACTCTGTTCTTAGGGAGCAGGAGGAAAAATTAGGTTTAAGAGCAATAATGGGAAATGACTGAAGGTGACAACTAGCTAAGAATAATTAAGAAAAACTTAATTTTGGCAATATTAAACTTTATTTTTCTCACACTTTCTGAAATGTAAATATCCTTTTCTTTGATGTTTTGAAACTTTTCCCCCCAAATTTTGGTAAATGACTTTTTATATTGATTTAATTTTTAGAAAATTGTGTCATTTCATGGTTTTACAAGATTAGGTTTTGGAATAGCTATAGGCTACAGACCCTATACATGGTTTAATTCAGTTTAGTATAATACAAAGTAGTGAATAAGTCAAGGTGTTTATAGATTGAAAATACTTAACTGACATTTACATTTTTCTTGCAGATTTATGAAGGTACTGCACAAATTCAAAGGCTTATTATAGCCCGTGAACACATTGGCAAGTATAAAAACTAAAGAGATTGCTATAGAAACATGATTCATCATTGATAACTTGAACGTGATCCACTTATTTAAGCTCCAGAAAAAAGAAAGGGCTTTAACATTTCTCCTGTGAAAATAAAAATGAATACTCTAATACTATATCTAAGCATCTGATTCCAAAAGTAGTTGGTACTTTATTTAACTCTATGATTTCCCTTTTCTAAAACAGATTTGGTTTCATTAAAATTATGTGTTGGGCTTAGTATCAGATATTTGTATTAATCTAGAAAAATACACTTTTTTTTTTTTGCAATTTTGGCTGGGGCTGGGTTTGAACCCACCACCACCAGCATATGTGGCCAGTGCCCTACTCCTTTGAGCCAGAGGTGCCGCCCGAAGAATACACTTGTTATTTAAAGTGGCAGAAATTCCTTGGAATTCCACTGCTTTTCCAGTGACAGAGGCTTATAAAGTATTCAGAATGTTCCAAATTTACATTGAGAAATGTAGATTTGGACACCATTGAACAACGTACCAGTGACCATGTAGCCTTAACAGTATTATTTTTAGTACTCATTTTACTGCAACTTGGAAAGCATTTGCTTTCAGTTTTGCAAAGGGAAGAACAGTCAAAATTTTGGTAGTCATATTCACCCACTTATTACATACAAGTTCTTGAAATTCTTGAGCCCACATTTCACTTGCTTTATTAAAATACATCAAAGCTTGCCTTAAATTATTTTTATATGGCTCTGTTGGTTTCTAGGTAACCTTTGGTCTATTGTACACAATTTCACGTGTATGCATTTTGAAAAGGAACTTAAATAAAATTGTTCAGTGGTTATTACTCTTTTGTATTCTTTCCAAGTTCATGTAATAGTGTGTATTACATGTATATAACCCTGATGAAAAAAAGAAAGTCATGTTTTAATTTTGAATTGTATCAGTTACCTGCCCATGTTAATCAGACTATATTACTAGAGACCTTGGATAATGTAAATTTGAAATAAGCAAAACTGGTGAATTTAGTATTTCTTTGTAATTCTAAATATTAAAATACTGCTAAAATGTGTTATAGTAAATAGTGCGTTTTCTGACAGCCACTATTTCTGATTCTCCATTTCTCAGACATCAACTCTGTATCTTCCATTTCAATTCTGTTGTGACGCTACCCAGGGTCAGGCTCAATCCCACAAGACTGTCCTCACTTCAGAGGCCACTCTCTAGTCCTGGGTCCCCAAGCTACCCACCCTCTGCCCAAAAAGGCTACAAATTCAAGTTATTCTCATAACCTTGCCAGGTTTGATTATTTGCTGAAATAGCTTACAGAACTCAGGAGAAACTCTATTTACATTTATCTGTTGACTTTAAAGGACAGAACTCAGGAACAGCCCATGGGAGACATGCCTAGGCAGGTCTGCAGGGCGGGGGTGCAGAGCCCTGGGGTCCTCCTCTAGCACAGCACCGTCCCAGCAGCTCCCTGTGCTCCCCAACCTGGAACTGCCTGAATCTCAGTCCCATCTCTATCCTCCCTCTCTTTTCCTGAAGTCTGGGTGAAAAGTTAAAGTTCTCACCTTTATTAGTCTTACAGAACTGCCATCAAATATATGCTAGACAGACTGACTGGCTTGAACAGAAATTTAGTTTCTCATAGTTCTGAAGAATAGAAGTCCAAGATGAAGGCGCCAATAGGGTTGGTTTCTGGCGAGGCCCTCTTCCCAGCGTGTGCACGGCGCCTGCTTGCTGTGTTCTCACCTGTCCTCTTCTCCGTGCATGTGAGATGACCGGTTGGGTTGGAGGAGCTTTGTTATCTCTCTTGTAATGACACTGGTGCTACAGGATTCAAGCCTTACCTTTGTGACTTTAACTCCAAAGGCCCTACCTCTTCATGTGTAGTCACAGTGGGAGTAAGGGGCTCAACCTAAGAATTTGGGGGGACACAATTCAGTCCATAGCACCACCCTCTACTTAGTCTGGGTGGTAACTAGCACCCTCCCATCCTCATTCTCAAACTAGGTTATCTACAGGCTCTGCCATTAGTTACCTCATTACCATAAACTCAGGAGTGACTGAAAAGGGCTCATAATAAATAACACAAGATACTCCTATCATTCAGTAAATTCCGAGTTTTAGAAGCTCTGTGTTAGGAGCTTGGAATATGACAAACACATTTTTTTTTTTTTTTTTTTTTGAGACAGAGTCTTACTTTGTCACCCTTGGTAGAGTGCTGTGGCATCACAGCAACCTTCAACTCCTGAGCTTAGGCAATTCTCTTGCCTCAGCCTCTTGAGCAGCTGGGACTACAGGCGCCCGCCACAACGCCCAGCTGTTTTTTTTTTGTTGTTGCAATTTGGCCGGGGCCGGGCCTAAACCCACCACACTCAGTATATGGGGCCGGCGCCCTACTCACTGAGCCAGAGGCGCTGCCCAACAAACACATTTCTTATACCACACTAAATCACCGAAATAGAAACCAAATCTATTAAAAGTAGAAAATATTTATTGATTTATTTATTTATTTATTTTTTTTTTTTGAGATAGAGCCTCAAGTTGTCACCCTGGATAGAGTGCTGTGGCACCACAGCTCACAGCAACCTCCAATTCCTGGGCTCAAGCGAGTCTCCTGCCTCCGCCTCCCAAGTAGCTGGGACTACAGGCGCTCGCTACAATGCCCAGCCATTTTTTGGTTGCAGCCGTCATTGTTGCTTGGCGGGCCTGGGCTGGATTCGAACCCGCCAGCTCAGGTGTATGTGGCTGGCACCTTAGCCCATTGAGCCAAGGTTCTGAGCCAAAAGTACAAAATATTTAAACAACTTTTTCTTCATGCTTAATAATGAAATTGTATTTTAATGGCACAGCTAGGGATTGGTAAGGAGAATTAGACATTTCTTAATTAAACTGGGTATTATAGAGAAATTACAATTTAAATAGAATATATACTTTTCAGGCTCAGCACCTGTAGCACAGTGGTACAAGAAACCAGGTTACACTGATTGTATTTGTTAGGTCAAGTTCCTCTTACAATCCTGTTGTGCCCCCAAAAGGTGTGGCACACACCAATACCCCACCCCCTCGCTCCTTCCTTCTCTCTGCTCTTCCTTTCCCCACCCCTCCCTCATTCTTTCTCTGCTCTCCCCTTCCCCCACCCCCACTGTGTCATTAATTGTCATTAATTGTCCTCATATCAAAATTGAGTACATGGGATTCATGCTTCTCCATTCTTGTGATGCTTTACTAAAAATGATGTGTTCTACTTCCATCCAGGTTAATACAAAGGCTGTAAAGTCTCCATTTTTTTAATGGCTGAATAGTATTCCATAGTGTACATATACCACAGCTTGTTAATCCATTCCTGGGTTGGTGGGCATTTAAGCTGTTTCCACATTTTGGTGATTGTAAATTGCGCTGCAATAAACACTCCAGTGCAAGTGTCCTTATGATAAAGGAAACTTCTTCATCTTCTGGGTAGATGCCCAGTAATGGGATTGCAGGATCAAACGGGAGGTCTAGCTTGAGTTAGAGTTCTCCATACTTCCTTCCAAAAAGGTTGTATCAGTTTGCAGTCCCACCAGCAGCGTAAAAGTGTTCCCTTCTCGCCATATCCATGCCAGCATCTGTAGTCTTGAGATTTTGTGATGTGGGCCATGAGAGAAATCATAGTTTTATACAAGATCTGGTATGCTTATGGTGACTTTAATGAACGTTTAAGGAAATCAACCAGAGTCATCCGTTTGCAAAAAAGGAAAATTAATCTAAGACTCCTGGATTAAAAAAAGGCTGATGATATGACTTCTAGAATTATAGCCATTAATTTAAATACATTGCCTCTGATCAAATGGTACAAAAGGTCTTTAGAAATACCTAGCACCCTGCTAAAAGAATACCTAGTAATTTATTTTAGCTCACTTCCAAATCTTTGATATTTTCTAACAGTGTTTTCTTTTTGATCATGAAGCATCTGCGAAGATGATTCTTGATTGCAAAAGGCTGGTTTTATTAGCTATGGCCTGATTACTACGGCCTAGGTACTGCAAGAGTGTTAATTAAGCATGTAGGCCTCCTAAAATTTGCATCGCAAATCCAGAGCTGTGCAATACTGAACAATTACTCAGGCCACAGGATTACTTCTATCTGAAAGTTTTCATAAAGGACCCCAAATTGGATTTTGAAAAGCTTCTCTGTAAGTTGCTATCTCAAAGCTAGGGAACCAAGCCAGAGAAACACTCTACTATATTTTGTCTACAAAATTCAAGAATTTGGGTGAATTTTTCTCCTATGCACATTTAAAATTTGCCACCTAGTCTGCCAAGCAGTAGCCTTCTTTACTACCTGTAAGGTTGTGGCCACTGAATAGACCCACCGTTCTAGGTTTATTGAGACAACTTTGTAGGCATTTAGTTTACATATAGTTAACTTATTTTTAGTAGTGGGCTGGTCATAACTGATTAAATGAAAATAATTCTCAAATAAGACACTCTAGGTATGACCTGGGTTACATAATCTTTGTTTAATTATATCCTGATAAAAAAGGAGTAAGATTCCAGTTGAATATTGCCATGAAATAATACAAGGAAATTCAGTGCATGTTTCTGAATTCTGAGAGCTTAGAATCATGCACCATTTTAAGATTTCAATCTACAAAAGCATAGTCTACTAAATTGAAGCCTAGAAATAGCTTAAGAAGAATTAAGAAGGGCCTACTCATATACCATGAAAAGAGAACATTACAACCGTATCAGTATTCAAAAAAAAATAATAATCAGGATTAAATTTCCCTTATCAGTGCTTTGAGTCCAATGTAACTGTTCTGCTGGAAATTGAATTGGGAAAATCCATGAAGAAGTCCATGTCTAGACTAGAGAGAACCATAGATGTACTGACTCAGTTTGCTCCTTTGTTTTGAAAGTTGTCTAAGCTACAGCCACTCAGAAGTATATGCCCAAGAGTCTATTTGAAGTATTTACCAATAGTTCAAAATATCAGTAGTTGATACTTAACGTGGCAGAGGAGATAACATGATCATGAAGGTGGTTTTCCCAGGTAAGTTTTAGCCATTGTAGTCTGGATGTGCTGGCCCCGCAATTGTGTAAACTTGACCATATATAATTTGTGGTAGTGGGGCAACTGTGTTTATACCTTTCCCTGTGTTTTATATATATCTCAATAGTTCAAAGTACCTGGTCCTTTCCATGAGGCTCTAAGACTGACCCTTCCTGAAGACACAAACTTTTGTTTCTAGTTTATAGCAGAAACTTCAAACAAGTATCAGAGTAAAACAGAAACTATTTACAGATGACCAAGGCTGAATGGTGGTAGTTAATTGCCTTATTCAATATCATAAAAGTTCTCTTCTATAGCATAGCTACATTTCTTTGGAAGGGGGATAGTTTTATTCTTCAAATAAAAGTACTAGAATATTCAGCAAAAGCAAGGCCTTCTTACATCCCTCTCTCACTCATTTCTCCTCTTTGTAGGCAGCAGCTTTTAGTAATTTTATGCATTTACAAATATATAGACATTTTTCCTTTGTTTTCTACATAAATAGTAGTACTATACAGTTTGGTGCTTTCTTTTTGTGCTTTTTATCAGTGTATTTTGAAGATCTTTCATTTCTTTTTAATGATTACATAATGTACCATAGTTCAACCTTTTCACAGAATTTTTACTACGATTTTTGTGATCTTTTGCTATTACAAAGACTGCTATTGTGAATATCCTTCCTTACACATAAGTCATTTCACGCCTGAGGGAGTGTATCTTTATAGACAGCTATGGATTATAGAATTGCTGAATGTAATTACATCTTTAGACATTTTTAATTGTACAAGGTAAATTTGAAATTTGATACTATTACTAAAATAATAGTATCAGAGTCTAACTTTGATACAGGGTTTCCCTACTCAGGACTGGACAGGGATACCACCCCGAACCTATTTGCTGGGCGCTGGTGAGCTCAGAAATCAGTTTCAAGCCCAGGCCCCAATCTCTAGGCACAATAGGTTCTTCCCAGGCTGCATTCTTTGGACCCAAAGCAAGGTCATGAAAAAAGTAGCCAGGTAGGTATCTCATCTGGGTTGCCCCTTCTAGAGCAGGGAACACAAATCCTATTGCCTCACTTGGGGCAAAAACGCAAGGACTGAATTCCCCTGCACTATGCTAGTTTTAAAATTATTTTCTGCCGGTAGGCCCCTGGCCAATTGTGACAGACATTCCATCTCCCCCAAACCCCTTGCCTGCAGGATAGGAAAAGCAGTATACAAATAAACCCTTAGACAGAAGGCCCACATGGACTTCACTTGGGTCCCACAACCAGAGGCTCTGTCCCCCCGTTTTTGCTTACCAATCTTTCTAACAATAAGGAAAGATTCTTTCTTTGTTCTTTATTCTTTCTCTTCTTTCACCTACTTGTGTGGTCCATGGATTCATTCTTGAACCTCAAGACCGAGGACTCAGCAGAGAGAGAATTTCCAGCTACAACCTGTAAACCAGAAGAACAGATAAAAAATAAGGAAAAAGATTATTAAAACAAATTTTTTAAAGACAAGAAAGTGCAAAACAATAAAACTTGAAACAAATGAAAGCAAAAAGTTAGATAACAGAAACTAATGCAAACAAATACATGTGAATGGGCGGATGTTACCAGCTAAAGCTGGACAAAAAGATCAGGCATATACTGATATTTATAAGACATACCAAAACCTAAGAGCATAGAAAGGTTGAAAGTAAAAAGTTAAAAAATTTCTTTTACAAGTGACTATTAACCTCTAACAAAGTAGACTTTAAAAGATAAAACACATGCACAACTCACCGAAAATAGATAACAATTCAAAACTTATGTATACTCAATAAAGCAACCCAAAATTATAGACGGGAAAATCAACAGAATTACAGGAAGAAATAATGAAATCCACGGGCATACACTATACAGTGTCTCTCAATTATTGACAGCCAACATAGGTCAGTGTCAGGAATCCTTTACATTGTTACTGAAAGCAGTTTCAAAGGGAGATGGGTCATCAGTGTTTTCTAATGAGCGCTCATAAATGAAAGACGAGTGCACAAATGAAAATAGGTGAAATCTATGTTTTTTGAAACTCTACTTTTAATTATATAATATTAGTTGTCTGTTTTTTGAGACTTTGGAAAAAGAAAAGTTAACTGATGACTTCATACTGAGCCTCAGAGTCAAACAAAGCAGAGTATAAGGTCTTATTTGACAATGTGAACGTTACTTTCTTGGCATTATTATTACTCATATTGCTTAATATTTCGACGCAGCAATAGTCTATTTTCTTTTCTGAATGTATTTATCTTCGTTCATCCTTTACGTGTTTTTTGTTTCTAGTCCTTATCTTAAACATTGTTATTGTTATTAAATTTTAAGCCTTTTAAATTGTGAAGGCAAAAAGTGGAAACCTAATTAACACATGTATATGTAAAAATAAAAAAACTATATAATGAATGAAACGGAAAAAGACACAAATAAATGGAAAGACATCCTCCCTCCCACCCCCCACAAAATAGCTGAAATCCGAATTCTGTGGGAAGCGGTCAAAGGCACACGGATATCTCTTTTTTTGAAACGAATTTTCAATATTTTAACTTTTGGCACAAAGTGGGGGAGGGTGGTGGTAGGGGCCGGACTTAGAATGGACAAGGCAAACGGGGCGAGTGAACTTGTCACTTACAGTCAGTAAGAAACTTACGGACGTTAACGCGCAAGCAGGCGCTCTACCAATCACAGCCTGATATTCCAAGTGCAAAGAGCCGCAAGAACAAGTGATCTCAATACTTGCCTCAGTCCCCTTTAAAAAATGATTTCTTAAAGGCAACTCGGATATTCATCTATTATTTAAACCCGTTTTAGACAAATGAAACTGATAAGGGTAGAAAAAATAAGCGCCGGGAACTTTGGGCGCAGGCAGCGTGGACACCTATGAGCAGTCAGTGGGGTCCTAGGCAGGTGCAGGCCGCGCCAGCCTTCAGGCAGGAGTGTGGGCAGCTAAGTCCGTGCGCAGAGGGGGCCTGACAGGCGCTTCTGCGCAGGCGTGCGGCTCTGAAGTCTACCCAGGAACTGGCCGGGTTCTGTCTTTTGGTTCACAGACATGGTGAGTGGAACTTTGGCGCTCTTCCCGGCTGGGTCGGGAGCAGACCTGCTAGGGTAGTTCCGAGCAGCCGAGGCATCGGAGCGTTGCACTTCGAGCACGGGAGAATGGTACGACGCGGGGTCTTGGACGCTTTCCTGACGTCTCAGAGGTTGAACTATTACTCAGCGTTTTTTATAGCCCTCGTGGGCAGAGTTTCCACTTCTAATTTTATCCAGGCTTCTTCCTGCCGGGCGGGCCCCTGAGGAGTGAGCACTCCCGTTTTCTAATCCCTTTTAAAGAACTGGGGCCGATCGGTGGCTTTTGCTTAACGTATTTTTTCGGCTCTGAAAATTATTTTGCAACCATTAGTGTTGTAGTCTTTGCTGGAAGACGTCACGAATTTAAATGGTGTCTGAAGGAATGTCGCTACTTAGGCGTTTTTGGTAATCTTCGCGACCCACTTAGAGCAAAGCGTTCTCAGGCACCCGGATGGGGATGAGCGACGAGAAGGGGCAGCTTGTGTGTTACCCGGGGACTTGTTGCAAATACGCAGATTAAAGGGTGGCGCAGACGCGGCTAAAGGGACGCTGACTTTTGGGGTGCGCATAAGGTGCCTGGGAGCCTGCAAGAATACCTTGCAAGTTAAGGGGTAGGATTTTTTGGGGGGTGCTCTCGGGCAGGTGCAGTGGCTCACGTCTGAGTCCAGCACTTCGGAGCACCTGGACCAGAGTATCGCTCGAGGCCAAGGAATTGGGAGGCCTGTCTGGGCCAGTCTCTAGGAAAAAAAATGTGAAAGGTTAGTTGGGCAAAGCAAGTCTCCCAGTACCATTTTATGAAGAGCATGTGCTCACTTCGTGTCTCTGTGTCACGTTTTGATAATTTTTACAACATTTTAAACATTTCGATGGTTGTGTCAGTTACAGTGATCTTTGATGGTACTACTGTAACTGTAGGTGCCTTGAGCTACACCTATATTAGACAGTGAGCTTGATAAATGTGTGTGCTGCGAAAAAAATTAGTTGGGTAACTTGTGTATGTCTGTAGTCCTAGCCACGGGGGAAGCTAAGGCAGGAGAAGTTCAAGGTTACAGTGGGCCATGATTCTCTCTGCGGTTTCACCTGGGCGACTGATGGAGAAGCTGTCTCAAGATAAAATGTTTGGGGCTGGGCGTGGTGGCCCACGCCTGTAATTCCAGCACTGGGAGGCCGAGGCGGGCAGATCGCCTGAGCACGCGAGTTCGAGAGCAGCCTGAGCCAGAGCAAGACCCCGTCTCCAAAAAAAGCCGGGCGTTGAGGCAGGCGCCTGTCGTCCCAGCTACTCTGGACGCTGAGGCCTGAGACTCCTTTGGCGGCACCTGTAGCTCTGTGGGTAGGGTGCTGGCCACATACACCGACCTGGCGCATTCAAACCCGGGCCAGGCCCGTTAAAACAACAATGACAACTGCAACAACAACCCAAAATAGCCGGGTGTTGTGGTGGGCACCTGTAGTCCCAAGTACTTGGGAGACTGAGGCAAGAGAATTGCTTAAGCCCAAGAGTTTGAGGTTGCTGTGGGCTGTGACCCCATGGCACTCTACCGCGGGTGACATAATTAGACTCTGTCTCAAAAAAAAAAAGAAAAAGACTAGTTTGAGCCCAGGAGTCTCAGGTTGCTGTGAGCTGTAACATCAACGGTGACAAAGTGCGATTCTTTCTAAAAAATAATAATAATAATAAATACTTTTGTATGCTTTTGCAGCCTGTACAGGTAAGTTGTCCAGAATTGGTAAGCTCTGATACTCTCTGGTCATTTATTTTACTTTGAGTGAAAGATGGAAGCAACAGTGAATGAAGGTAGTAATTTTTTGGGTCAATGATGAGCCGGCATGTATTCTGAATCTAAAGTTGATTATAACTACTTTAGCTCTAGAATTACTCTGAGACCTGAAAATTACTTGAATCTTGACTAAGATAGAGCTTTGATGCTTTAAGTTTTTTTTGGTCAGATGCTTGTAAATTTTAAATTGAAGATTTTTCTGTTCCAAGATGAAATCAGAAGTAAAATTCATGTATTATTGAATCTATGTATTGGGGTAGAACATTGTGTGGTAACTATTAATGAGGTCACAACTTTCTTATTTTGAAAGGGCACTCCACAAAAGGATGTTATTATCAAGTCAGATGCACCTGACACTCTGTTACTGGAGAAACACGCAGATTATATTGCCTCCTATGGCTCTAAGAAAGATGATTATGTATGTATGATTTTAAAGTTTTTAAGTATACCTTGGGTATCTGCGATTGGGGGAATATCAAATTCAGTCATGTTTCTTACCAGTGTTGAGAGTACTTTGCCAGATAAAATAGATTGGGGCTTTGAGGCACAAATGGGTTTCCACTTTTTTAGTTGGGGTACTAACTTTCAAGGTCAATGATGTTTTGGCATGTATTACCTGACTTTATCGCTGATGTGTAATAACACTTAGCTCTAGAATTACGCTGAGACCTTGAAAAAGTTTTAACCTTACATTTTTAAGCTTCAAAGATTAATTTTCCTCTCTGGGACATTCTTAGCAAAAAGTGATAAGCAATAAATTACATACATTTTTCCCTGTAATATCCAAACAACTGAATTGCCTACCGGTTTGGAGAACATGTGATATTTGATAATTTTTTTTACTTAAGTGTTGAGGGTGTTTTCATACCCCTACAGTTGAATACTTATTAGCAAGCATAAGTTAAGACAATATGTGTGTAAGTACTTTTTTCCATGTATGACTGATGTGAAGGGATGGGGCTTGACTTTTTTACCTTCTGTCTACTGCCCAACTTGAAAACTCTGCATTTGGGTTGGTAGTTAACTACTACAGTAGACTCTCCATAGTTGGACCACCTCATTAAGATGACCATACTGTCATAGACTGGACATGCACCACAGGTATGTATCAGTACCATAGGCCTAGTTCCTTATGATGAACGGTTTGTTACAGTCCCTTGGTTGGTCACCTTATCAGAGGGTGTACTATATTACCTGATAACGAAACTTAAGAAATGTAATGCATTGTGGTTGCAGCACATACTAATGTTTGTCTCATTAATGAGCTGCTGTTGAATCTGGACATAAACAGCTATCGTGCTGAGGTCATTTTGCTTTTCATGTGGCTATGACATTTACTGTTAGATAGTAGGCTTTGTATAGAATCCACCTTAAAGTAATGGATGTCTAATGAATAGGATTATAGTTACTCTGAAATATACTATGAATTTTACACAAGAAAAAGGTAGATTTTTTTCTGACTTAATTTACTACTGGTTGTCTCTTAGAAACTAAAGCTCTATTTGTACTGTCAGCCATAGATGAATTTATCATATGTTTCTAGGTGATTTTTTTTCTTGTGTAACAGTTGTATTTGAAGATGGCTTCTACCTTTGAGGGCCACAAATTTAACACATGAACTGCTGCTATGAGAGTTGTATTGAAACAGTTTTGAGTGCAGGGCCTCAGGAAGCTTATACAACTCAAACTTCTCTACCTTGGGAGTCTGCTGTAGTATATATGTTAATGTGGCAGGTGGTTCCCTGGGAAAAACTGCAGAAGTTTTTCATTACCTTAGAAAGGATC
Organism: Arctocebus calabarensis; assembly: GCA_963573935.1. NCBI lineage: Eukaryota > Metazoa > Chordata > Mammalia > Primates > Lorisidae > Arctocebus > Arctocebus calabarensis. Next base: position 13,144 of record CAUYON010139557.1, read on the forward strand.
ATTTTGTTTACTTAGATTTTATTCTATTTTCGTAATAAAACACTGGCCCCAAGTATTAAACTCATTACTGGTTAATGATATTGTTAGGATCAGAAGTACAATATAGTATGACTATTGCGTTAGCTTTATGTGTTTAATCTCTTTAACCTTCATCATTTCAGACTGACACATTTAAGAACTTGTGTATTTTAGGAATACTGCATGTCCGAGTATTTGAGAATGAGTGGCATCTATTGGGGTCTGACAGTAATGGATCTAATGGGACAGCTTCATCGCATGAACAGAGAAGAAATTCTGACATTTATTAAGTCATGCCAACATGAGTGTGGTGGAATAAGTGCTAGTATTGGACACGATCCTCATCTTTTATACACTCTGAGTGCTGTCCAGGTAAATAAATACTGCTTGATAGTGTGTTCTCACTTAAGAACTGGGAATTGAATTTACATATAGATGAGGAAGTTGATAAAATAAGTATCTTAGGACAAAAAATTTCATTGCAAATGAAGCAGACCTACAAGGTCAGTGATGTACTGGCATGTATTAGCTGACTGCACAGTTGATGTGAGCTCTAATATTACACTGAGACCTTGGACGGTAAGGTTTGTATCCTCAATTTATGTAAATATTTAAAAATCACTAAATAGAGTTATTTTGGTGTTTGTGAAGATCATGAGGTAGTTTGAAGTCTGTTGCTGTATATATGAGTTAGTACATTTGAGAATCTTAGAATGCCAAATTATAATTTGTCTGTAAAAAAAATTATACTTCATGGTTAAATTTTTTTAGTTTGTTGTTAATTCAATTTCGCTACAGAACATGGTGGCCTGTCTCCTTGAGATAAGGTTATAATATACATAGCAAAAGGACATGCTTGATAACTTAAAGGGAGTTGAGAACAGCATTAGAATAAACTGAAGTGGTATTTACCTAACATTTGTCTTCATTGCAGATTCTTACTCTGTATGATAGTGTTAATGTTATTGACGTAAACAAAGTTGTGGAATATGTTCAAAGTCTACAGAAAGAAGATGGTTCTTTTGCTGGAGACATATGGGGTAATACTAAATTTAGTCCATGCTACCCAAAATACCAATATTTAAAATACCTTGGCTTTGCTATTGACCTTTTTATAAGGAGATTTTAAGTTTGTCATCTTTTCAGGTCCCACTAAGCAGCTGGTCTAACTGGAGTTAATGGTCTGCTGGAAGTTCCAGCATGCACTGTGGTAGTTATGTCAGCATACACGAGCCCTGGAACAGGGGGCCAGTTAAGGTAGGTGAAATTTTTTCCCCCAATATTTGGTGGCTTTGTAAAGTTTTTAAACTACTTGCTGGAAAGGGAAACATCCTCAAAAAACTTTACAAACTTACTGAATATTTGAGTGGAGGGAGGGGATAGAATTTTATTTGATAAATGTAGGTAATCTCTGCTTTAGGGGTGAATACAGTGCAGGACAGAGAGACCAGCTGCTTCATGGGATATGAAAATCTGTGAGAAAGTAGAGTAAGTTTATTTGCATTAGAGAAAATGAAGTAGTCTTTTGAAGTCTTTTCATTTCTTTTTCTGGGAATTCTGTAAGCAACCAAAGAAAATTTGCTGTTAAGTTTTGAGAGAACAATTCTAGTTGTTAGCTTCTTAAAGTAAAGAACATGCCTGATAACTTAAAGGGAGTTGATAACAGAATTAGAATAAACTAGAAGTGATATTTACCTAATATTTGCTTTTTGCATTTACTTCAGATTGAACTTTTCTCCTAAGTAAAATAAATGTCAATCTTGAGCTCATTAAATGTGGTAGTTGTACAGATTGTGTTTTCAGGTAACATAAACTGTATACAATGATCAGAAGCTTCTGGTAACAGGTCCATTGGTTTTATCTCTGTTTTAGGAGAAATTGATACAAGATTCTCTTTCTGTGCGGTGGCTACTTTGGCTCTTTTGGTAAGCTTTGAATGTTGTATTGAAATGATTACTTGGCCATGAATAGTATGGAAATGAGTAAGCATATTTTTTTTTTTCTGCTTATAGGGGAAGCTTGATGCTATTAATGTGGAAAAGGCAATTGAGTTTGTTTTATCCTGTATGAACTTCGATGGTGGATTTGGTTGCAGACCTGGTTCCGAATCCCATGCTGGGCAGGTAATTTATTACTTTTTTTTTTTTGAGACAGAGCCTCAAGCTGTCACCCTGGATAGAGTGCTGTGGCATCACAGCTCACAGCAACCTCCAATTCCTGGGCTCAAGAGAGTCTCTTGCCTCCACCTGGGACCACAGGCGCCCGCCACAACGCCGGGCCATTTTTTGGTTGCAGCCGTCGTTGTTTGGCAGCCCGGGCTGGATTCGAACCTGCCAGCTCAAGTGTACATGGCTGGCGCCTTAGCCTGTTGAACCACAGGCGCCGAGCCAGTAATTTATTATATTAATGTAGATTAAAGTTTAGTGTCAAGTAAGAAGAATGTCAGTAGAAATTTCAGTATCTGTTAATACAAATGAAATTAATTTGACATGATATGTTATATAAGAATTGCTTAATTACTAATTAAGGATGGCATTTTGATCAAGAAACTATACACATGTACTTTATGTCTGTAATTTTAGATCTATTGTTGCACAGGATTCCTGGCTATTACTAGTCAGTTGCATCAAGTAAATTCTGATTTACTTGGTTGGTGGCTTTGTGAACGACAGTTACCCTCAGGCGGACTCAATGGAAGGCCAGAGAAGGTATTGTGTCAAAGCTATGTTCTGTTAGGTTTATATATAACCTTGGGTGAATCTTCCTTCTTGTATGTCAATATTTATTGCTCTTATAAATTGACCATGAATTTTCTTTTACCTTCCTCTGTTGGGATTTTTCAGTAACACATCCTAAAAAGACTGCCTTTGGGAAAAAACTCCTTGGGTTGAAAAGTTCATTATTTCTGGTATCCATCAGACACACCTGTACAAGAACCTATTTCTGTATAAGAATCTCCATGTCCATTTATGGTGTGTGAAAGTACAATTGATTTTGACAAAGAGGATTGTGTGGCTTGGAGTTTAGTCTTCTCTTGCCCATGGATTATCTTTAATTCTAAGCAAGCATTTTAAACATTGCATGTCTCCGTATGTCCCTTGATTTCCTACTTCTTGCCCCTCCGCTAATTATTATGTTACTTAAGAGTGAGACTTAGGTATTATAAACTGTTTCTCAAAACTAGAGAAATAAAAGAGAATAAAATTGTGGCAACTTTTGTGACCTTTATTTCCTCCTTAGTTACCAGATGTATGCTATTCATGGTGGGTGTTGGCATCTCTAAAGATAATTGGAAGGCTTCATTGGATTGATAGAGACAAACTTCGTAGTTTTATCTTAGCATGTCAAGATGAAGAAACAGGGGGATTTGCAGACAGGCCAGGAGATATGGCAAGTATAGTTTTGGCATTTTTGTATAAGTTGTTTCAGTATTTGCTCATGGCATTTCTAGTTTTGAAAGCAATTTTTTTGGTAATATATTTTAAAAGCTATGAAATATATTGGGCAAGCCTACAGAAATTTGTTACCTGTTGCCAACAAAATTAGTATGTGGTAAAGGTCATGTATTTAAAAACAATTTGAAGTCTCTATTTTAGTAGCTTAAGCATACATACACACAATTACTCTAATGTAAATATTACAGAAGGCTATTGTAGAAGTTTTCACTGTGTAATTGTTAATGACTTATTTTTTAATAGGTGGATCCTTTTCATACATTATTTGGAATTGCTGGATTGTCACTTTTAGGAGAAGACCAGATTAAGCCTGTTAGTCCTGTTTTTTGCATGCCTGAAGAAGTGCTTCGGAGGGTGAATGTTCAGCCTGAGCTAGTGAGCTAGTGTCATGGAATCTGATCTAGGTGGAAAAGGTGTTGATCATACTATTTTTGCCATCTCAACGTTTCTGTATTTGAAGTATTTGTTGGACTTAAAAAACTATTGTTAAAACTTTGTATATTGTGTTAAATTTAGTTTTAATCATGTAATTATATATATTGTAAAATAAAGACCTGTATTTTATTTTCCTTTTTAGATTTTCTTCTGAAATGTTCTTATTCTGACTAGAGTTTTTTTTTTTTAATATAAATATACTTCAGTGTATCTGTTATTCATATTTCCCTTATAGAGCAATATTAAAAGAAAACCTCTTGGGCAGGTTCTATTTGATTTCTTGCTCATGTGTTCACATAGTCTGTAACAATAGATAAAATCTGTTTGTGGCAATAAGGATGTTAACTGACACCTGAATTAAAACAGATGGATGAAACCAATGGATTCTGCAACTTGAAAGTAATTTATAGGTTTCTGAGTATCGATTACTCTGAAGTGTATACAGATTTAATTTGGGTAAATTGACAATTCACCATCTTAGAATGGGGTTGCAATTTGGACAATACTTACTTTTTAGCACTTTATAGAGCTAAGATTGGATTTTTTTTTTCTTCTTTCAATAAGGAAAAAGCTTAACAGATGAGTTGGGTTATTTGAACCCCTATTTCAAACAGCCTAAAATGAGCAGAACTGTTGTCTAGGAGTTTACATTTCTGGTGAAAATAAGATATTTTATTTTTTTGAGACAGAGCCTCGAGCTTTCACCCTGAATAGAGTGCTGTGGCATCCCAGCTCGCAGCAACCTCCAATTCCTGGACTCAAGGGAGTCTCTTGCCTCGGCCTCCCAAGTAGCTGGGACCACAGGCACCCGCCACAACGTCCAGCCATTTTTTGGTTGCAGCCGTCACTGTTGTTTTGCGAGCCGGGGCTGGATTCGAACCGCCAGCTCAGGTGTACGTGGCTGGCGCCTTAGCCTGCTGAGCCACATGCGCCCAGCCAAAAATAAGATATTTTAATGAACATTTTTCTTGGTGGAAATAGAGATTTCCTAAACATGTTTCTAGTACCCCATGCAATCATTGTTCTAAATAATAGGATGTTGTTAAGGACCTCCAGTCATTTCCTGGGGTAGAACTGTGCCATGGATAGCTATTATTTTAGATACTTGAGTTGGATGAATTTGATAAGTGTAAATGGATCTCTTCTAATGGTACCTTTAGGGCATTATGCATAGAATTCCTCAATCCAAGCATCCCTAGGATGTTGGAACTATTGCTGTACTCACGTGAGAAAAGTAAAGTGCCTGATTTCTTGCTCGTGTGTTCACATATTCTGTAACAATAGTTAAATCTTTTTGTGTACAAGGATGTTTACTGACAACTGAATTTAAAAAGATAGATTTTTTTTCCCCATCTCTCTCTGTTCTCTAAAGGTCAGTAAATGTTGCAAAGCTAAAGTTTGAATTTCCTGTAGTTTGCTCTGAACTAATTTATATGTGCATCATAAAACCATAGAACTAAAACTTACAGAATTGGGAACTGTTGTTAAACTATGAGAGAGCTACCCAGGTTTCCCTGAATCTACCATATGCACATAGATGTGTGTACTATCTTCGTCCCTATCATTTGGTACTGAGGTTTAACCACTGTTTGCACTATGAAGTGGAGTACTGCAGTTTTAACCAAACTTGGTGTTTCTGTAAAAGAAAAATACCAGTGTGCGTGAGGAACAGAGGAAAACTAAACTTGACAAAAAATAGGATTAGCCAGGCTTAGTGGTGCACACTAGTAGTTGTAGCTACCGGAGGCTGAGGCAGGAGGATCGCTTGAGCCCGGGAATTTGAGGTTCTAGTGAACTATGCCGACGCCGCTGCTTGGCTCAATTATTTTTTTTTCACACTAATGTGCTTGGGTATTTGGGAAATGCTTCAAAGCACGCAGCATTTTGCGGTAAAGGAAGTGGGGTGCCAAGAATTCAGCCTGTTTCCTGGGGTTGAAGGTTACATCTCAGAGGAGGGTTGGGTGGGAGGCGACGCGGCTGGGCGCCGCCGAGAGTAGGTGCTGGATGCGCCTGGGAAAGGCGAGGGTGCGCGGGGCTGGTGTGCGCCTGCGCGAGCGGCCGGCGCTTTCCCGGCGCCCCCTCCGCCTCAGGGCTGCGCTCGGGACCAGCGCTCCGGCCCGGGAAGGCGGTGTGGGAGGATGCTGCGGCCTGAGGTGGCCTCCACCTCGCCCTGCGCCCCGGGGGAGGCCCGCTCGCTCGGCCCTCGCTACAACTTCGGGCTGCAGGAGACCCCGCAGAGCCGCCCGCGCGCGCAGGCCTGGTCCTCGGCCACCCCGGCCAGCACGTCGGGCGCCGCGGGCGACCGGAGCGGCAGCAGCAGCGCCCCGCGCCCCGCGCCCGGGTCCCGGCCGCCGCCAGGCAAGGAGCGTGCGTGGGGGGCGGCCGCGTCGGCCTCGGCCGCTCTCGGGCTCAGGGACACGGGAGGCGGTCGGCACGGCCAAGTGGGACTGGTGGACAGCGAGCGGGGCGCCCCGGGAGTTGGGAGAGTTTGGCTCCTCAGCTGAGTTTTATTACAAGACTGGCGGGGGCGGGTTCGGAGGGAAGCTGAGTGACACAGCACGCAGCGTGGCGCCCGCTCCGCCCCCGGTGACAGGTGGTGGAGAGGCGGCTCGCACCGGGGCTGCAGAGTCCAAGGGCCCACGTCCTCCTAGGGTCGGAGGAAAGTAGAGTGAATGGAACATTTCAGCTAACTCGGGTTTATAATAGGTGTAATATTAAAAGATGTAAGTAGAGCGGCCGTGATGGAGCCCACCCGCACTCCCGGCACGTGGGGAGGCCCGTGCAGGAGGACCAGCCTGGGCATCGTAGTGAGACCCCAACTCTAGGAAAACAGCAGACGAGGGGTAGCGGAGCGTGGGGTGCCGCCTGCAGTCGCAGCTGCTCCGAAGGCCGAGGCGGAGGATGCCTGAGCTCGGGGTCCAGGGTGCAGGGGCCAGTGATCTGTCCGCCGTGCTGCAGCCTGGGCAACAAAGCCAGACCTTGCCTCAAAAAAAATGTACGTCCTCCACGGTGAGATCAAATCACTTTTTGTCCATATTGTTGCTCTTCGTTCATGGCAATGGCATCATTTTTTTTCACACCACTACAACGCTATGGGAAGGTAACAAGCCAAATTAGTGCTCACTTTCCAGCTTATCTCATGTGACCTTACTGCTGTATTTCATTTAATTTGGCTCCTTTGATTCTACTTCCCACTCCCCGATGTTTCTGTTGCCTCCCAGACAACTGCTGTGCTCACCTTTGTTCCAAAATTACTGAGGTGTCTTTTTTTTTTTTTTTTTTTTTTTTTTTTTGAAACAGAGTCTCACTTTGTCACCCTCGGTAGAGTGCTGTAGCGTCATAGCTCACAGCAACCTCAAACTGTTGGGCTCAAGCAGTCCTTTTGCCTCAGTCTCCCCCGTAGCTGGACTACAGGCACCCACCACAACGCCCAGCTATTTTTAGGGACGGGGTCTCTCTTTGGCTCATGCTGGTCGAACTTGTGAGCTCAGGCGATTCACCCACCTCGGCCTTCGTAAGCCCCTTCTCTCTGGATGTGAATATCTCTACAGCTCAGATCTCATCTATACTCCTATTTCATACTGTCTGCTGAAGTTTCTATTGACAGACCAGTAAATACCTCAGACTCACTTTATGATTAATTAAATTCATTTCTCTGCAGCTTCTTATTTATCTTCATCATTCAGGTGCCTAATCTTAAACATAGAAGACCAGCAATTCTAGTAGCCCCTCACTCCTAACATTCAGTCAGCTAACAAGTTCTGTCTTTATCTCTTAAATATACTTCTGTCCTTTTCTATCTGTAACACTGCAGACCCTCATAATTTTATGTCTAAATTATATCAAACTCCTAAGTATTCTTCCTTCTTCCAAACTTACTGTACCACCAGTAAAAGGAAAATCTTTATCATGTCCCTGGTCATTTAAATCAGCGGCTTTGTATCTGCAGGTAAAACATCAAACTCTGTAGAGGAGTTTCCAAGGCCATTTGGGATCTGTTTCTAATCTTTACGGTTTTATCACTGATCACTTCTTTGTATTTACCTTGTTTTCTAACAGCCAAGCTACGTGTAATTTCTTCAAAGCAACATGCTTGTTCATCTTGTCAATATAATCCCTCTCTTCATCAAGTGCTTTGTTACCTACTTATTTTCATCTTACTGATAACATCCACTAATTAATGTGCACCTATTAATTACTTTGTTAGTAGGCAAATGATACCTCTGATCGTCACAATAATTCTGCGAAGTAGATTCTTCTGCTCCTGTTTAACAGAGGAAGATGGGGATAATTTATGCTGAACTTATGGTTCAGTGGGGAAGACAGACCTAAAACTCAGCAAATACATGTTTATGTTTGAGGTATTCATAGATTTTGAAATGTTTGTCATTAAAGTGGGGGAACAAGTGGGAAAATAAATATTACAGAGCAAATGCAAATTGAGCTGCTCTTGTAAGTAGGGCAAAGAATGCCAGTTCCAAGGAAGGAGGAGAAAAGAAAAATGAGTATTCTTGAGCAAAACATGTGCAAAGCCACAGAAGGAGCATGTAGAACTGCAAATAATTTTGCAAGAAGGTGATCTGATGACATGAATGAATTGGAGTACTTGTAGGAATTAGATCTGGGAGGCAAGTAAGTTTTTGTCCCACATGCCAACATCAAGTCTCTGGCTTTGGTCACTGGATCAATGGTAGTACTGTTTCCGGGTGCAGGGAATTTTGTAGGCGAAGCACCTTTGAGAGAGAAGATGATGAGTTCTGGTGTGGATGTGTCAGAAGAGGCCGTGGGATAGAAGAGAAACTTGGAAGAAATACAGATTTGAAAGTTACCATTGTATTTGAAAACAGAGGGAAGAATATGAAGATAGAGGAAAAATAGAGGTTAAAGCAGTTGAAGAAGAATTAAGACAAGGGTTTACAATCTAAAAATAGCCTGAGAACAAGAAATAACTCATCTCTGTCAGTTCCTGGCAACCACTCTCTTCTTTAGCTCCTTTAAGCCCAGGAATGCTGATGGAGCACATTTTTTTCCTGGTTCTATACACTTCTTTATGGCACCCTCTCTACCCCTTCCTAAATATTTATCAAACTCCCCTCAAATTATCCTAGTTTGAATATGTCATTGATTCTTGCTGCAACCCAAAGAAGTTACATTTTACTCTATGATGGGTATGAGGAGACACTTAGGAATTGTAAGAAAGGGAAGTAACATATATATGATCAAAATTGTTTTTCAGAAAGATCACATGTGATAATATGAAAAATGGGATAGGAGGTGTGTAATAGTGGAAGCAAAACTTGTTAAAATCCCAGAGAAGATAAAGGCTTAAAATGGGATGGTAGGAGTGGGGAGGGATTAAAATCATACTGATATCAAATAAAAAAGATTGTAGGAGTTGGTCGCTATTGGATGTTAGGACTGATGAAAGAGGAGTTAAGAATGACTCCTAAATTTATGACTTGGGCATCAGGGTACATGATGATATGATTGACTGTGACTAGTAATTAAGAAAGAATACATTTTGAGGGAGATATAATGAGTTCATTTTTGGACATTTAGAAATTCTGGGAAGATATCTAAAGAATTATGTCCAAGAGGTAGTTAGATATGGTGACCTAGAGCCACATTATCTGATAGAATTTTCCGCGATGATAGAAATATTCCATATATATGCAGTTTAGTATGGTAACCAGTAGCCAAATATGGCTATTGAGCTTTTAAATGTGGCTAATGTAACTGAGGAATAAAATTTTTAATTCTAGGCTGGGCATAGAAGTTCATACCTGTAATCCTAGTACTCTGGGAGGCAGAGATGGGTGTTTGTCTGAACTCAGGAGTTCTCCACCAGCCTGAGCAAAAGCAAGACTCAGTCTCTATTAAAAAAAAAATAGACAAAATATCTGGGTGTTGTGGCAGGTGCCTATAGTCTCGGCTATTAGGAAGACTAAGGCAAGAGTCCAAGAGTTTGAGGTTGCTGTTAGCTAGGACACTATGGCACTCAATCCAGCACACAGAGTAAGACTGTCAAAAAAAAAAGTAGCAATGCAACAGCCTGAATGCTTTTTTCTTTGGCTGTTTCTTTTACCAGATACCCTAATTCATGAAGCTTAATTTGTTTTTCCACAGAGCTCTTAGGCCTGGACTTAGTTCAACCAAATTCTTTGGCAGTTTATTATTAGGGTGGACTTTGCTTTTAGGTTCTAATACCTTGTTCTTCAGTTCCATCTGAGACCTTGTCAGAATGACCTTTACTGTCCATATTTCTATCAATATTTTGGTCACTACCACGAAACTCTAAGCTTAGAGTTTCAAACTTTCACTAGTCTTCTTGTCTTCTCAGCCCTGACTCAAGTCAAGTTTTTCTAGCCTCGCCGCCTCCTCCAAATTCTTCTAGACTCTACCCATTGCCTACTTTCAAAATTGCTTCCACATTTTCGAATATCTTTATAGCAACACTCTACTCCTTGGTACCAATCTTCTGTATTAGTTTTTTTCTGGGGTTTATAACAGAATAGCTGAAACAGTAATTTCTAAAGAAACAAAATTTCTTTCTCACAGATCTGGAGGCTGGGAAGTCCAGGGTCAAGAGGAGCATGTCTGATGAGGGCCTTCTTGGCGAGGGGTCTTCTGCAGACTCCCTGGGGGATGCAGGGCACCACAAGGTGAAGGGGCTGAGCTGCTACTTTGGGTCTCTCTTCCTTTTCATACAAAGCCACAATTCTCTCTCCCAATAATAAATCATTACTTCTTAAAGGCTTCACCTCTCAATATTGCCACATTGTGTATTAAATTTCAACTTGAGTTTTGTAGGGGACATATATTCAAGGTATATTTGAAGATTAGAGGGTAATCTTATGATTTTAGCAAGAGTGGTCTCCATGAACTTGTAGAAGCAAAAGACATATTAATGTATTTTAGTACATTTCTCAAATATCATGAAATTTGTCATAGTTTTTAATATTTAAAAAACCAATGAAGTTTTATAGAAGTTTCAACTTTCAGATGAAGTTTTATAGAAAGTGAACATGGTATAAATTATAGGCATTAATTGCATAATTCAAATCTTCAAGAATTGACACTTAATTTTTTAAATATAGGTTTATCCTTAGGAAACAAAATCTCTGGTAGAGAAAATACAGTTCCATCAAATTTTACTTTTGGTACAAGCTCATCTTCTGAAAGAGATACTAATTATCCTCAAACAGTTAAAACTCCAGTGTCTGCTGGAAATCTCCAGAGATCAAATTATAAAAGTTGGACACCACACATGGAATATTCAGGTAAAATGAGTGGAAGGTTAACCTACATGATCTTCTGAAACTTTTGAACTTCTGTGTATTATAAATTAGAATGGTTGTATTCATTTGAAGTCATTTATAACTGATATGGATGATTGAAAGATAAATACATTAATTTGTCTAAATCCATAATTTGAGGCTAGGTTAATATATATTAGGCAATATAGTTTCTGATATTATTTGTTAATAAATGCAAGTCCATATTATATTCACAATTCTGAAAAAAATATATACAAGAAAGAGACAATTTCCCCTTTTATACATGAGGTTCATTTTAAAAAATCTAAAAGTTCATCCTGATAATACTATTGAATAGCTCTTTAAAATACTTTAATTTTTATCTAAATTGACTAGATTTTCTTGATGTACCCGTCAAAAATGAAGTATGAATGAAATAGATTTTTATGTACATACAACAGAATTTCTTGGTTACAGCATACGTGAATGTATACATTTACAACATAATAGCATTGTCCAAGTCCTACCAATATGTAGTCTTTCTAACAATATATCAGAGTCCTTTTCAATATTTGGTGTTATCTACCAAAGTAATAGTTGTAAAATACTAACTATAGTCTGAATTATTTCCCTGGTTGCTAATGAGGTTGATTTATATCTTTAATTCTTTGTGAAATGACTATTCATGTCTTTTACTCATTTATTTAGAGTTTTTTAGGATTTATAGAAGTTTATAAATTCTTTTTTTTTAGAAGTTTATAAATTCTGAATGCTAAATTCTTTGATAATTTTTCTGTTTGTTTTTGTATGTCTAACTTTCATGGCTTCTATGTCTATCTCTGTGCCAATGTCATACCCTCTTCAGCTTGTTAATAAATCTTGATATTTATTAACCTCCCACCCTTACACTCTATAAGACACTTTATTCTTTTTAGCTCTTTATGGCCCTTTGCTCTTCTGTATAAATTTAGGACCCATTTAAATTTCCACCAAGAAACACATTGAGGTTCTGATTGAAACTACTTGTTGCAAATCAATAGGTCCTTTTAGGGAGAATTGAAATAAGAAGCTAACTGATATCCACAAAGCAAATCATTTTGTCCACGTGATTATTACAAGTTTGTGGATGTCCTTTAATGAACATTCATATAGGACACAGATATTTTCAAAGTTTATGCCCATTCTTAGGTTCTATCCACATACTTTTTCAAATTTACTTGTCCCCAATCTTCCAATCCTGCTCCTTCCGAGGCCATGACTAGCCTAATAAAGCTTTAGAAACTGCCTGTGAAAGGATCTCAACCTATACTTTGGTTATCTCTCATTCAAAACATAATGGACAGCCAGTGTACGGCTCAAAGTTCCTCTCAATGAAAGATAAAAATATACAAAAAACTCCTTAAAACATAAAAAGAAAATAACAGTGGATATCAAATATTTCTTTTTTTTTTTTGAGACGAGCCTCAAGCTGTCACCCTGGATAGAATGCTATAGCATCACAGCTCACAGCAACCTCCAATTCCTGGGCTCAAGTGAGTCTCTTGCCTCCGCCTCCCAAGTAGTTGGGACTATAGGCGCCCGCCACAACGCCCAGCCATTTTTTGGTTGCAGCCATCATTGTTGTTTGGCGGGCCCAGGCTGGATTCAAACCCGCCAGCTCAGGTGTACATGGCTGACGCCTTAGCCCATTGAGCCACAGATGCCGAGCTGTATATCAAATATTTCAATAAAGAGGAGTTTCTTAGCAGAAAAGCAATGGAAGAAACAATACAGGGGAATACTGTTTATATAAAAAATAGAATTTTTTGAGATATCTAAAAAATCAAGATTGATAGCAACTTTAACTTTTTTTTTTTTTTTTTGAGACAGAGCCTCAAGCTGTCACCCTGGATGGAGTGCTGAGGCATCACAGCTCACAGCAACCTCCAATTCCTGGGCTTAAGCGAGTTTCTTGCCTCTGCCTCCCAAGTAGCTGGGACTACAGGCGCCTGCCACAACGCCCAGCCATTTTTTGGTTGCAGTGGTCATTGTTGTTTGGCGGGCCCGGGCTGGATTCAAACACTCCAGAGAGCTAAAATTTTTATTTGGTCTGGGTAATGAAAAATTATTTTTTGCTGAGGAACAAAAGGTTATTTTCTTGAGTATTAATATAGCATCCATGTCTTAGATTAGATGCGTTAAGATCTTAGGTGAAAGAATTAGAGATGATTACTATTAATGTTTGCACATTTTTTTAATTTAAAATTAACAGCTACATCCTCATCTGGAGTTTCTATACTCTCCCCGTCAGTTATTATAGCTGTTGTAGAAGGGAGAGGACTTGCCAGAGGTGAAATAGGAATGGCAAGTATCAATTTAAAAAGCCCACAGATTATATTATCCCAGTTTGCAGACAACACAACATATGCAAAGGTAAGTAAGTGGTAATAGTCCTAGAAAATGTTTGATCCAGTGGCAGTGTGCAGATGAGTTGGTGCCTTCCTGATTAGTTTACTTTTTGGTAGAATAAAAGTTATTCATGATTACTTCAATATAAATATTGTGAATTAAAATAAAATTATTTACATGTAATTTTCATTTTTTAAATATATTTTATTATAAAAAGAATGTATTTTACTATTACTTGAATATTCTATAGTTACTGTTCATGTTGGTTTCTAAAACTAACATCTTCAAATTAACAATTTTTGGGTTTATTCCAAAAGTAATATATATGATAATGTGGTGCTGACCATAATCCTAAAAGCCACAGTCCAGAAAACCATAATCCCAGTGTTGAAACCATGAAAGATCAAAAGATCAAAATGCCTGAAATCTAAATCCCTAAAGTCTCTCTCTCTATATATATAGTTTTTTTTTTTTTTTTTTTTTGAGACAGAGCCTCAAACTGTCACCCTGGATAGAGTGCTGAGGCATCACAGCTCACAGCAACCTCCGATTCCTGGGCTCAAGTGAGTCTCCTGCCTCTGCCTCCCAAGTAGCTGGGACCACAGGCACCCGCCTCAACGCCCGGCCATTTTTTGGTTGCAGCCGTCATTGTTGTTTGGCGGGCCCAGGGGCTGGATTCGAACCTGCCAGCTCAGGTGTACGTGGCTGGCGCCTTAGCCCGTTGAGCCACAGGCGCCAAGCCATCCCTAAAGTCTAAAATCTTGAAAATCACAATTCCAAAAGATTAAAATCTCCAATATTGAAATCCTAATGGCTAAATTCTAGGGAAGGGATTACTACATTTTTTTTTTTTTTTTGCAAATGTAAAGACTTTTATTATTAATATGTTGGTAAAATTCAGTTTTCTCATTTTTACAACTTATGTGGTATTTAGCCTATGTGATCTCTCTACTAGGAGGAGGGAAAAGATAAAATTGGAGGTATCTCATATTCCCATACATTCTACATGGAAATCCAGACTGTCTTGTAATTTTCTAGATTTCATATATAAGAAATTGTGCTTTATCTGCATTGAGATATATTTTTAATTTTAATGTGAAAATGAATGATCAACATCATTCAACATTTAATTTTTGAAGATACTCTTAAATGATTGATAGTTATGCCTCCACCACTATGAAACTCAGAGTGTTATTAAAAAGAACCTTCCCCTCTTTCTTTACACTAAATTCAGGCTCTTGTAGATTCAGAATTTCTGTTTTGAGATCAGGTGGTGCTTTTGTGCTGAAGTTGCAAGTTTCAGTCAAAAAATCCATAAGCAGTTCTCCATTTTCATTGCCATCAACGAAACAGTCAGATATATCCATGGTTGACAGAAGGTCATAACATTCATACTTCAATCCCAGGTTGCACAGCATCTGAGTGAGGTGGAATGATGTGATGTACAGGCAGAGGTCATCATGGGGAAGGCGGGATCCGTACTTTTCC
>CAUYON010139561.1:0-11404 GCA_963573935.1 Arctocebus calabarensis
AAAAAAAATGGCCAGGCGTTGTGGTGGGTGCTGTAGTCCCAGCTACTTGGGAGGCAGAGGCAAGAGATTCGCTTGAGCCCAGGAATTGGAGGTTGCTGTGAGCTGTGATGCCATGGCACTCTATCCAGGGTGACAGCTTGAGGCTCTGTCTCAAAAAAAAAAAAAAAAATATATATATATATATATATATATATATATATGGAGGTCAGCCAGGGCCACACTCACCAGAACGCTCATCTGGGGCTGGAGAATCTGCTTCTGAGATGGTGCATTCTCTTGGCTGTGGGCAGGAGGCCTCAGTTCTTCACCATGAGGACCTGTCCACAGAGCTGCTCAGGTGTCCTCAGCAGGGACAACTGGCTCCTCCAGGGCAAGGGCTCCAAGAGAGCCATATGGAAACTGCAGTGTCTCTACTGACAAAGCCTTTTCAGTCACTCTGTCTTTTTGGTTGCACAGGTCAGCTCTGTCCAGTGCAGCAGGGGCTTCTGCATGGGGTTGGACACCAGGAGGCAGGTATTATGGCCAATCACTTTGGAGGCTGCCTACCACATTCTGCTCTGGTCCTCAATGATTCATCCCCTCTCACATGTAAAATACCCTCACTCCATCCTGAGGCCCCAGCAAAGTCTCAGCCCAATACACCATCAGCTCAAAGTCCAGAATTTCATCATCTAAATTAGGTCCAGGTACAGAAAGGGTTCATTGGGTATGGCTCCTAAAGTTTAGTTCCTTGAGAATAGTTGATATCAGTGTAAAGAACTGTGAACTACAGAGACAAGTTATCTGTCCTTCACACACCCAACTAACACAGGTCTTAAGGATATAAATCAATAATAAATAGGTTTCATCTTTTTTTTTTTTTTTTTGCAGTTTTTTTGGCCAGGGCTGGGTTTGAACCCACCACCCTTGGCATATGGGGCTGGCACCCCACTTCTTGAGCCACACGTGCCGCCCTCATTTTTTTTTTTTTTTGAGACAGAGTCTCACTATGTTGCCCTGGGTAGAGTGCCATGGCGTCACAGCTCACAGCAACCTCAAACTCTTGGGCTTAAGAGATTCTCTTGCCTCAGCCTCCCAAGTAGCTGGGACTACCGGTGCCCACCACAATGCCTGACTATTTTTTTTGTTGCTGTTGTCATTGTTGTTTAACTGGCCCAAGCCGGGTTCGAACCCCCCAGCCTCGGTCTATATGGCCAGTGCCATAACCACTGTGCTACAGGTGCCAAACCAACATGTTTCATCTGACACAGTCTCACCGGTCAGACACTTGGGAATGGCTCAGCTGGGGGATTCTGGAGTCTGTCGGGAGGTTGCTGTCAACCTGTCACCAGGGCTGTGGTCATCTGAAGGCTTGTCTGGGGCTGGAGGACCCATCTCCAAGATGGATCACCTACATGGCTTGTGATAGGAGGCCTCAGTTCCTTACTAGCTGTCAGAAGGAAGCTTCCGTTCCTCACCAGGGGAACCTCTCCTTTGGCTGCTTAAGTCTCCCCATGAGATGGCCTCCAGCTGTCTACAAAAGACTGGACCTAGAGGGTGAAGCAGAAGCTGCAATGTCTCTTACGATCCAACCTCAGGAGACAAACTCCAACATTTCTGTAATACCCTTGATTACATAGACAAGCTCTGCTGAATTGTGTCCTCCCAAGATGTATGTGTTGAGGCTCTAACCCCCAGTACCAGAGAATGTGGCTATATTGGGAGATAATGCCTTTAAAGAGGTAACTAAGTTAAAAGGAGGTCGTTAGGGTGGACTCTAATCCAATCCGACACTTGTCCTTAAAAGAGGAGATTCAGATGCCCCAGGAATGCACATCCACAGAGGAAAGGCCGCCTGAGAACACAGCCAGAAGGTGGCCATCTGTGAGCAAGGGAGAAACCAGCCCTGCTGACACGGCCGGGAGAACTGTGCGGATAAGTCACCTACTCTGGTTTGTGGCGACAGCCTGAGCACTAATATTAACGTTAGTTTGTCCAGTACTGAAGAGGACGACCCACGGGAACTAGAATTGCAGGGGCCTTCGTGGGGACACAGGGAAATGCACACATCTCGAGTGGACGCTCATTGAGTTTCTACAATCATATACAAGACATTCCAAAAGTTTTGAGATAGACAAAAATCAAGAAAATCCACACCAACCGCGACAAATGAAACCCTCCTTGCAACATCAATAAACTCAGAGAACTGGAGCTTGCAAGGATGAATCAGAAACTTTCAACTATGTTTCTTCAAAGTAAAACAATGGACCTTAACACAGTCTGTCTCAAAGCTTTCACAGTGGCCCATGTATAACCCAGCCCCGATCAAGATATATGGTATGTTACCATCTCCCCAAAAAGGTTTCTCGAACCCCTTCCCAGTGAGTTCCCAATCCCATCCCCCAGAGGTGACCACTCTTCAGAATTCTTTTCCCATCATGGACTAGAGAATCCTATTCTACAATTTCAAATGAATGAGATCATGTAGTATATGTTTTGTGTAAGGTTTTTTTCACTCAGCATAATATTCCTTAGATTCATCCATTTTGTTGTATGTATCACAAAGTCTTTCCCTTTTTACCATCGAATAATATTCTATAAACACATCACTGGATTTTTAAAAAAAATCCATTCTTTCCAGCTCGGCGCTGATAGCTCAGTGGTTAGGGCCCAGCCACATACACCAAGGCTGGTGGGTTCGAAACTGGCCTGGGCCTGCTACACAACAGTGACAACTGCAACAAAAAAAAAAGCCAGGCATTGTGGTGGGCACCTGTAGTCCCAGCTACTAGGAAGGCTGAAGCAAGAGAATCACTTAAGCCCAAGAGTTTGAGGTTGCTGTGAGCTGTGATGCCACAGCACTCTACCCAGGGCGACAAAGTGAAACCCTGTCTCTAAAAAAAAAAAGCAATTCATGCTTTCCTTGATGGACAGATGAGCTGCTTCTGTTACTCAGCCACTAATCAGTGGGTTTCTCTACCTGTTTCTCCATGGCCATGCTGGACTTGGGGATTTCTCTAAGAGGTGTACATTGTCCTTGGCAAGTGAAGGGAAATCCAATGGCTTTGAGGTCCTCAAATCTACTTGGGCTTCCCCACCACATCTTCCTACCCGGACCTCATCTTGGCTCGGAAGGTGCCATGATGTCTGTTCCCAAACTTCCACCCTCATTCTCCAGAGTCCTAAAAGCCCTTCCATCTTCCCATGGTGGGAAGGTCCCTGTGTCAGGTCTGGGCCTCTCTGCTCCATGTTTTGGAGTAAATTTTATGTTTTAGTCTTCCAGGCTGCCTCTTACTTTAAAAAAACTCATTTTTGAGGGTTCTGAGAAAACTTTTTCCCATCTTAGCAAAGCTGAACTCTTCAAATAAAACTGCTATTGCTTTTAAACCATTGTCTTCCTTTAGACTTGAAAAATTCTGTCTGGAAACCCAAAGCCAAAGACTGACTTGATTCTCAGTCTTGGCACTGTGGATATTGGGATCCTGATAATCCTTTGTTGTGGGGTCTGTCCTGTGCATTTTTGAGGGGAAAGAGCAATCCTCCCTTTCCCCTCAAATTGTGACACTCAGAATTGTCCCAGATATTGCCAGATGTCCCCAGAGGGGCAAAATCATCCTGGGTCAAGGACTCCTGTTCTGGGTGGTGTTCATCCTTCTCCTGTCACAGGCAACAAAGCCTCAGCTCCAAAGGTGACTCTTTTTTTTTTTTTTTTTTTTTTTTTTGAGACAGAGCCTCAAGCTGTCACTCTGGATAGAGTGCCGTAGCATCACAGCTCACAGCAACCTCCAATTCCTGGGCTCAAGTGAGTCTCTTGCCTCTGCCTCCCAAGTAGCTGGGACTGCAGGCACCCGCCACAATGCCTGGCCATTTTTTTGGTTGCAGCCATCATTGTTGTTTGGCGGGTCCGGGATGGATTCGAACCCACCAGCTCAGGTGTACGTGGCTGGCGCCTTAGCCCGCTGAGCCATAGGCGCCGAGCCCCAAAGGTGACTCTTAATGACAAAGTTCATAAAAGCCAGGGAGAAAGAATTACTGAGGATGGAAAGCACATGGGGTGATTTTTAAATCATATCCCCATAATATACACATTATCTATTGTAAATAGTAAGATAATAACAGGATCATTTGAACCTAACATGGTAACCTGCTTTTCAAAATTCAACAACATATCATGAAGGTCAACACATTTACTGTATAATGGTTAAGAGCACAGAATCTGAATCTAACAAACCTGGCAGCTTGGGTGAAGACTTTACCTTGAGTGAGGACTTGACATCTCTGGGCCTCAGATCCCTCATTCGGAAAATACAATGTAAATGCTATCGAAATAGTTGTTATGCTGTGTTGGTTATTTATTTATATATTTTTTCCAAATATTTTCAACCATTGTCGGTTGAATCCACAAATGTGTAACCCACAGATACAGAAGGCCGAAGGTATTTATTTCTTATTAAAATCACAGTATCACAGAGCCAGATAGTAAATATTTTGAGCTTTGGGGCCATATAGTCTGCATTATGGCTATTCAACTCAGCCTCAACCGAAGCAGCTATAGCTGATACCCAAGTGAATAACTGTGGCCGTGTTCCAATAAAACTTTATTTTCAAAAACAGGCGATGGCTCAGATTCGGCCCCAGGGCTGTAGTTGGCTAACCCTTCTCTGCTTCATGCTTCATTACTCTTGACAACAGCCCTTTAGGACAGAGATGTCATTGAACTGTGTATGTGGAAACTGAGACTTATGAGAGATAAATGACCCTCCCAAGGTCACAAGCCCTTCTGCAAGTTGGGAAAAAGGTCTGGAAAGAGACACGTCAGCATGGATAACAGCATGGTCAGCTCAGGAGAGGAATGGGGTGTCTCTCTCCCTTTCTAGCACTTCTGTGATGCTTCCATTGCTTTTCGGTGAACATAGGAACCACTTTGTAATTTTTAAACTACATAAAATGTCAGTGTCAGGGAGAAACAGACATGAAAGCTAATCTGAAACTATTCTTGGAGGCCACAGGGAAACTCAATGTCCTTTGTGCTCTCTGGTGACCTTCTACCTTAGTGTGGACCAGTGCCGTGGAACTGCCGAACCAGTCAGCGGCTGAGGAGCTTCCTGGGGCAGTACCTCCCACGGAGCTGTACGTGGAGCAGGACCTGGCCCAGCAGAACAAGGTAAGGGATGTCAGGGTGGGAATGGCAGAGCTACAGCTGGGTAATTGCTGACGCCTCTTATTCCCTGTGGCCTAGAAGGGCCCTCTTTCCTGGCTTCCAAGAAACCACTACTTATTCCCACAGCATTCCATCAAAAGTTTTATCCCAAGTAACCACAAAAATATCTGCCACCACTATTAATTGAGCACCTACTGTGCGCTAGACTGTGTCCTTTGCGCTGTACATCCATGAGCTCCTTTATTCTTCAACGTCTTCAGAATAGATTGTATTGCCCTCATTTTGCTGATGAGGAAACCAAAGCTCAGAAAGGTTAAGTAACTTGCCCAAGATTGCACAGCGCATGGAGGCAGAACTGAGATTCCAACCCAGGTCTGGTTAACTTCTAAGCTGGTGATGGAACAGTGGGGGGGAAAACATGTTCTCTAGCGGGAGGAAATGAGAGCTAAGGTCAAGGACAACTGAGCAAACAAGAAAAGAGAGATTTGTTAAAGAACCAGGGAGGGTTAGAGAGTGAGACAGGAGCCAGGTTGCAGTCAGAACAGGTGAATTTAAGTGAACCTGGGAAGGTTGGACCTAGGCGGATTTCTCCCCACTTAGCCACAACCTAAAAATTATCCCAAAAGAAACAGTTTGACAACATCCTGCTTCCCTTGAGGATCAAGGCCTAAGCCTGTAGCAATTCTCAGAGCCTCCAAGGAGCAAAACTCCCTGGGCTTCTGTTACACCTGAGAGTGACAATGCCTGGGAGTTTGCAGCTTAGGTTGGCAGTGGTTCTGATGCAGGTGTCCTGAGGCCAGACTTTGGGCAATATTGCCGTAAGATGAGAAGCCAGGCTTGTAGACTCTGTCTGTTATCCACTGCTGTATAACAAGCCAGCCCAAAATGTACTGCCTTAAAATGTCAATTTATCATCTCCCACGATTCTACGGATTGACTCAGTTTGGCAGGGGCTGGTAGTTTCAGAAGGCCTCGTTCTCATGTCTGGGCCTCAGCTGGGATACCTGCAATGGTGGCCCCTCTCTGTATGTGGATTTTTTATCCTGGGCTTTTTCATAGCAGCACAGCCATCCCAGGTTCCCAGAGGGCCAGGACAGAAGTTCTTCCGCCACTTAAGAACTTGCTCGAAGTCACTCGATGTCACTTCCACCACTTTCTATTGGCCAAAGCAAGTCATAGGGCCAGCCTAGATTCAGGGGATAGAGGAAATAGATTCCACTGCTTGATGGCAGAAGCTGCAAAGTATTCATAGCCATTTTTTTTTTTTTTTGAGACAGAGCCTCAAGCTGTCACCCTGGGTAGAGTACCGCGGCATCACAGCTCACAGCAACCTCCAACTCCTGGGCTCAAGCGAGTCTCCTGCCTCCTCCTCCCAAGTAGCTGGGACTGCAGGCACCCGCCACAATGCCCGGTCATTCCTTGGTTGCAGCCGTCATTGTTGTTTGGCAGGCCCGGGCTGGACTTGAACCCGCCAGCTCAGGTGTACGTGGCTGGCGCCCCAGCCCACTGAGCCACAGGTGCCGAGCCCATAGCCAGTTTTTAAATCCACCACAATTGCTAAACTGGAAATAGCATGCAACCACATTTATAATTTTTTCTCTTTATGAATTTTTTACGCTTTGATTTGCCAGGACTCCTTCCAGGCAATAAACAAATTCGTTTGGGGAGGTGAAAAAGCATTTATTGACTTATATTCTTGAAAATTTAGGGCAGCGCATATGACTCATCGAGTAGAGCGCTGACCCCATATACCGAAGGTGGCAGGTTCAAACCCAGGCTCGGTCGAACTGCAGAACAGAAAAATAGCCGGGCGTTGTGGCGGGTGCCTGTAGTCCCAGCTACTCGGGAGGCTGAGGCAAGAGAATGGCCTAAGCCCAGGAGTTGGAGGTTGCTGTGAGCTGTGTGACGCCATGGCACTCTACCGAGGGCCATAAAGTAAGACTCCGTCTCTACAAAAAAAAGAAAGAAACAAACAAACAAAATTTAAAGCCCTACTAGCTTCAGGCCTAGCTGGATCCAGAAGCTTGAGTGATGTCATGAGACCATTCCCCACCACCGATTTCTCTGCTGTTTCCCTCACAGTTGGCATTTCTTTGGCAGGTCTCCAAAAACTTGACCTTAGATAAACTCAAGCCTATAAATTTAAAGTTTCCTATTTAAAAAGAAGCACAATTTCTGAATCAGCACCTGGCTGAGCACGGAAACTTTGAGTGACTCAAACTGGGTAAAGCAACAAGAACAGGGCTGCCCAGAAACGTGACTCTCCCTTGAAATTTTGCCACTAGCGCAGGCAGTAATCCAAAGACAGACCCTTGGCAGTACTTGGCAATGCCTCATGGACTCTCTCGTGATCAAAACCCTGTGGTTCCCAGGCTGAGGAGCTAGGAAGGGCGGGGAGGGAGGGGTCCCCAGGCAAAGAGCTGAGCCAGAAACTACCTCTTTCCAGACCGTGAGAATTTGCTGGAAGGTCTCAGTTTCCTCTGTAAGTGACTGATAGAAATTCTTGGAGCTGCATATGAAAACACATCTGGGGAAGTTTTGTTTTCACTCTTCCTGATGATTTTTTTTTTTTTTTTTTTTTGAGACAGAGTCTCAAGCTGTCACCCTGGGTAGAGTGCGATGGCGTCACTGCTCATAGCAACCTCAAACTCTTGGGCTTAAGCAATTCTCTTGCCTCAGCCTCCCAAGTAGCTGGGACTACAGGCGCCCGCCACAACACCCGACTACTTTTTGGTTGTAGTTGTCATTGTTGTTTGGTGGGCCCAGGCTGGATTTGAACTCACCAGCTCCAGTGTATGTGGCTGGTACCCTAGCCACTTGAACTACAGGCGTCAAGCCTTCCTGATGTTTTATTGATGACTTCTCATGAAAAGTTTGGGGATTTTTTTTTTTTTACTTGGGTGGGGGGAACCTTACAAATGCTTTGGCTATAGTGCTTTTTTTTTTTTTTTTCAAGAGAGGGAGGGTTCAGTTAATTATACCTGTAGGAAAAGTCTTCCAGGCCAAAGCGTTTTCCAGTCTGAAGTTTACAAGAGCCCATACACATAAGTCATTATTCCCTTCTCATTTACTTTTCATGACTCAGTTACCTGCAGTAAATTTTTATATGAAAACCCAAAAGAGGCAGGGAGGGCCAGGAAAGAGGAAAGGGAAGAGATATATTTCAGAATCTATTACATTTTAAAAGTTAAATACCCACATTTATCTTCAGAATGTGGTTGAATAGAATGTCATTTTCCTAATTACCTTTCTCCCCAGGTGCTAGACTGAGGCCCGGTAAGTTAATTCTGAAAGATATTATAAATAAACTTTCTGGCAACAAAACTTGTCCAGTGAGATAGCTGCTGTCAACATTGAAGTACGATTATAGGAGAAAGGAAAGTTTCCCTACCTTTGAGGTATAAACATCCATTTATCGATATAGGAGCATATAATTTTTTTTTAAATCTCACTATGTTGCCCTCGGTAGAGTGCTGTGGAGTCACAGCTCACAGCAACCTCCAACTCTTGAGCTCAATTGATTCTCTTGCCTCCGCCTCCCAAGTAGCTGGAACTACAGGCACCTGCCACAATGCCTGGCTATTTTTTTGTTGCAGTTGTCATTGTTGTTTACCTGGCCCGGGCCAGGTTTGAACCCGCCAACCTTGGTGTATGTGGCTAGCACCCTAACCACTGTGCAACAGACGCCGAGCCTGAGTGTATAATTTTAGCCAGTGACAGAGATCGCTTCAAAGTCTGCCATTTCTCTCCCTGCCTGCCTCTGCCTCCCCAGAAGAATTACACCCTAATTTTCCTACCTTTTTTTTACCTGGACCCACCCCTAGTAAGCTTTCCATCTGATTGCTACCCAGGATGAAATAATTCTGCTGCTAGGAAAAGAAGTCAGCCGCCTCTCGGATTTTGAAATTGAATCCAAATACAAAGACGCCGTGATAGTGAACCTGCAGAATGAGGTGGCTGAGCTGAGCCAGAAGCTGTCGGAAACCACCAGGCAGAACGAGAGGGAGAAGTTTCAGGTTCTGGATGACGACCTCGAGGCTAAGCGAAAAGAGATTCAGACCTTGAAAAGCCAGGTAGGACACAGAGTCTTAGCGTTATGACACAGGGCGGCAGCTCTCAGGTTAGGGACCTCGGGGCGCACTCAGAAACTTAGAGAGGGGGTGGTCTTTGTTGCACAGGGGTTAAGAACACAAACCCACGGGATTTAGAGACTTGGCAGGTTCCCACTACTAGCATTTCTTTGTTGTTGTTGTTGTTGTTGTTATTGCATTGGCTGGGGCTGGGCTTGAACCCACCACCCTTGGTATATGGGACTGGTGCCCTACTCACTGAGCCACAGGTACCACCCACTATTAGCATTTCTTAAGCACCAGCCACATACAAGCAATGGAGCAAGGGACTTCAGTTGAATTAACTTATTTAAATCTCATGATCTCTGATGCATCCATTCCTTTTTATTTATTTATTTATTTATTTTGAAACAGAGTCTCACTATGTCACCCTTGGTACAGTGCTATGGCATCACAGCTCACAACAACCTCAAACTCTTGGGCTTAAGAGATTCTCTTGCTTGCCTCAACCTCCCCAGTAGCTGGGACTCCCCAGTAGCCCACCACAACACCTGGCTCTTTGTTTTTGGTTGTAGTTGTCATTGTTGTTTGGCAGGCCTGGGCCGGGTTCGAACCCACCAGCTCCAGTGTATGTGGCTGGCACTCTAGCCGCTGAGCTACAGGAGCCGAGCTAATGCATCCATTCTATAGATGGGAAATCAAGGCAGTCCCAGAGATGCCCAGGAACTGGTTCCAGCTTGCACAGTGCATTAGAGGTGGTGGTGCAATTTGAACTCAGTTTTGCCTCCTTGCAAACCCCATCATCTCATCCACTGCCTATTTCCCCCAACCATCACTTCACCGGCCGCCTCTCACTCCTGTCCAGCCCCATCTCACCCTCCCTCCAGCCCCAGCTGTGGGCAGTGAGCTGAGAGAGGGGAAGAAACCCCCCGTGTCCCAAACTCCTAGGCCTTTTACCAAACCCTCAAGGCAATACCTAACTCACTTACAGGGAATTTCATCACACAAAAATTCTCCACCTGGAATTTCTGGATATACCAATCATCTTCCTTCCTCTGAGAACTAGCTCTTGTTTAAAGAACGACTTTAAATTTGGCCAGTGATGTTACATGTAAGTCACAGCTCAACAAAATTGATAAAAAAGAAATGGGCCACTGGTGGTGACTTTTGGCTTCAGTGCATAACACTGCTTAAACTTGGCCATGCCTGAGGCCTCTGCCTCTGGTCCCTGCTTACGTACAGCCTCTCTCTTCTCTCCCTGACTCCAAAGTGCTTGTGTTTAGTCCTGGAAATGGAAACTGAGAAGTGCCTAGAAAAGTACCTAGGTGCAGCCTGGTGAGTATAGGAGGGACTGTCAGCTCCAGGAGGGCAATGACTGGGCCCTTTGGTAACCATTAAGGGCAGTGTCTGTTCATTCCTTCATTCATTCAGTCATCCACTTACTCATTTCTTCAAATAAATACAGTACTTGTTAAGTATCTACCCAGTGGCATGCTCCCTTCCAGGCTATAGAATTCAGCAGGGGGCAAGGCAGGAGACAGTAAACAAGTGAGCAAATAGTCTTTCTAATAAACAATGACCCTCCTTTAGACCTGCTTTGGAAAGAACAATAAAAGCAGAGGTTTTGCAGGAACTACTGCAGACAGCTCCCTGGACACCCTGCAGACTCACTGATGAGCGTCTTCATCTTGACCTAAACCCAGTTTTGCAGTCGGATGGAGAATTAACCTTTTCAGTAATCCTCCCTTTTCAGAGTTTTCCTGAGCAAGGTGATGTGTCTTCTCAGGTACATGCACAGGGATATCTTTGAGTCTGTGTCCACAGGTCACAATTTGAGTATTTTTTTAAATTTTATTTATTTATTGAGACAGAGCCTCAAGCTGTCACCCTGGATAGAGTGCAGTGGCATCACAGCTCACAGCAACCTCCAACTCCTGGGCTCAAGTGATTCTCCTGCCTCCGCCTCCCAAGAAGCTGGGACCACAGGCACCCGCCACAACACCCGACTATTTTTCAGTTGCAGCCGTCATTGTTGTTTGGCAGGCCCAGGCTAGATTCAAACCCACCAGCTCAGGTGTACGTGGCTGGCGCCTTAGCCGGTTGAGCCACAGGCGCTGAGCCTATGTATTTATTTTTGAGACAGAGTCTCATTACGTTACCCTCGGTAGAGTGCTGTGGTGTCAAACTCACAGCA
>CAUYON010139562.1:0-19635 GCA_963573935.1 Arctocebus calabarensis
TGTCTTTATATAGTGATCAAGAAAATGCCATGAAGGCTATCTGTAACAGTACTATCAAAACATTTCTGAATGTATATGAATTGTGCCCTATGATTGCACCAATGTACAGAATTATGATTCAATAAAATTATAAAAAAAAAAGAATGTATAATTTGAAAATAGTAACTGGTAATAACATAAACTATTTTTGTAGGAAAATTTTTAAAAATCTGTGAAAAAGCATTCATAGTAAACTAAAAAAGTTTAGTTTACTACTTAGTTTACCATTAGTATTTAGTTTACCATTAATATTAAACTACACATTAGTTATAAAGTCTTCCAAAGAACGTGAGAGATGTACATATGATAGAATAAAAATTAGGGACTAGAGCACACAGAAGGTTGTGATCAATTATATATGGGGTGAAGAATAACAAGAGGGTTGAGGGTAAATTATCAGGCTTCCAGTTAAGGACATTGCCTAATCACTCAGGCCGTGCCAAGTTATTGTCATCAGCTTCCAAAGTTTCCAGTGGGAGAGATCTGAGTGACCTGCACACACGTAAAGTAAGAGTAGAGGTCGCTTTCTGAGCTTGTGCTGTCAGCAGGCAAGCGGGTAGCAGCACAGGGTAAAACCCTGCCCTTCTCCTCCAACACCCATTCCCTGGTCAATCAAGTGGAGGACACAAATAATTAAAAAGGGTGCAGCTGCCCACATACCGTTTTTCCCCTGTGGGCAGCCACACACACCTCCTATCAGAGACACGGCTGAGTGGAAGGAGCAGAAGGCCCTGTCCCATAGAGCCGATGTACAGGGACACTAGAGGGCCGGAACGGTGGCTTTGCCATGTCACATCCCACTCACGTAAGAAAAGGTTAGGGTCCAAATGATGAAATGATTTTAGTACAAATCTGGATATTGAATTGTGTCAACACGTTTTGTTTTATGAACTTCTCTGATATTTCTCACAGAAAAACATTAAAAACCCAAACACAGCAGTCCTACTGAATGATCTTGCTTTCCAGTTTTTCCATTTTAAAATGAAGCATATATTTTTCTTGATCAGGGGTGTTAATATTTTAACCTGGACTCTGCTAAAACCATTTATTTATTAAACAATATTATGAGTGACTTCTAGATTTTATCAGAGGCAATAGAGAAACTAAGAAGAGTTACATAAACTCTTTCTCCTCAATGTTTTTATGGTATACTAAATTTATTTACCAATGTTCCTTAACACTTACCTCTGAATGCCACTTATCCACTGAATAATAAGCCTGAAGTTCAATTTTGATAGTTTTCTCTTTTTTTCTTTTTTTAATTATTTTTTTTATTGTCTTTATTATTATCTAATTTATTTTATTGCACTAGTGTACACTAGTGCAATCAAGGGGTACAATGTGCTCGTTTCATATACAATGTGAACTGTTTTCATCAAACTGATTAACATGGCCTTCCTGGCATTTTCTCAGTTATCATATGAAGACATTTGTGTTCTGCATTTAGTAAGGTTTGCCTGTACCCTTCTAAGATGCACCGTAGGTGTGGCCCCACCAATTACCCTAACTCCACCTAACCCTCCCTCCCCTTCTCTCCCTTGCCCCTTTCCTCACATTCTTGTGCTATAACTGGGTTAAAACCTTCATATGAAAGCTACAAATTACCTTCATAGTAGGGCTGAGTACATTGGATACTTTTTCTTCCATTCCATTTTTCTTCCATTCTTGAGATACTTTGCTAAGAAGAATATGTTCCAATTCCATCCATGTAAACATGAAAGAGGTAAAGTCTCCATCTTTCTTTAAGGCTGCATAATAGTCCATGGTGTACATGTACCACAATTTATTAATCCATTCGTGGATCGATGGGCACTTGGGCTTCTTCCATAACTTAGCGATTATGAACTGGGCTGCAATGAACATTCTGGTACAGAGGTCTTTGTTATAGACAAAGACCATCTGACCAAAAAGTGATTTTTGGTCTTCTGGATATATACCTAGTAAAGGAATTATAGGATCAAATGGCAGGTCAATGTTTAGATCTCTGAGTATTCTCCAAACATCCTTCCGAAAGGAACCTATTAGTGTGCACTCCCACCAGCAGCACAAGATCTCCTGCATAGGCAAATGGCTGAGATGTCTGAAATCGAATTTAGTTTTCTCTTTTTAACAACTTTTTTTTTTTTTTTTTTTGAGACAGAGCCTCAAGCTGTCACCCCGGAGAGAATGCCATCACAGCTCACAGCAACCTCCAACTCCTGGGCTCAAGCGAGTCTCCTGCCTCCGCCTCCCAAGTAGCTGGGACTACAGGCGCCCGACACAACGCCCGGCCATTTTTTGGTTGCAGCCGTCATTGTTGTTTGGTGGGCCCAGGCTGGATTCGAACCCGCCAGCTCAGGTGTATGTGGCTGGCACCTTGGCCCGTTGAGCCATAGACACCGAGACATGTAGTTTTCTTTTTTTATCTAGTGAGCACTTCTGCTCATTTTTAATACTGCCAATGTATTTACACCTATAAGAAAAATAGAAGAAACAAGACTGAACTGCTGATTCCATTGTGAATTTCATAAACACAAGATAGATGAGTCAGAGTGGGAAATTATTAGGAATGCTAATGCAAAAAGTCTTTAATCTCAGTTGCATGCTCAACAAACTTAAGCCAATAAATCCTGTGCTTAATTGTGAGTAAAAAGACCCCATTTACAGAACAGGAATAGAAGTCAGAAGGATTTGTCAGTATATATGTCATGAGAAATTTAACTTTTGGCTTTATTTAGATAGAATTGGCTTCGTAACTGGAATGTATTTGTCATGGTCTGAATTCCCTCCAAGTTAACATGCTGAAGCCCTAAGCTGTAATGTGATTGCCTCTGGAGATGGAGCCTTTAGGGAAAAATTAAGTTTAAAGGAGGCTTTGCAACTGGGGACTTCACGGTGGGAACAGAGCCCTTATAAGAAGAAACAGCGGGGAGTTGGTTCTCTCGTTCTCTGTGTGAAGCACACATGTGTACGGCAAGGCCTTCAGGCCCCCTGAAGGCGCCCTCCAAGAGTCAGGAAGGATACCCTCTCCAGAAACTAAGCCCCAGCAGAAACTAACCCTCACCACGGAATAACCCTCAGCAGGGACGGACCCTCACTAAAGAATAAACTTCGCCAGGAAATAACCCTCTCCAGGGTCTAAATCTCACCAGAGATGAACCCTCACTACATGCTCTGATCTAAACTTCCAACACCCATAATTATGAAAAAATAAATTTCTGTAGGTTTAAGCCTCCCATCCTCATCCTACGATATTTTTTATGGTAGTCAAAGCAAAGACAATATTTTGTCTATTTTACGTGCTCTTTATTTTTTTCAGGAACATATGCGATCAGAATCAAACTGACTTAAGCAAACCAAAAATGTCTATTTCCAACTACCTGAAATTCAGTTCTAGAGACATTAGAAGGGATTCTTGAGGTTTTCTCAGTTCCGCTTTATTTCAGATGCCTAGTTTGTCCATCTGGCAGTCCTGGGTCTACAGCAGCATGTGGTCACACGTGTGTAAATGGACCACTGGCTAGGAGCGAAGCAGTGCTATTTATAGAAGTTGTTAAAAGAGCAAACTCAGACTTTCATAGAAGTCCATAGGCATAATCTTCTTGGTCTCTTTGATAATGTGCACCTTGAATCACTCTTTGTTTGTTTGTTTGTTTTGTAAACTAACTTTTTTTAATTTCAAAATTTTATGAGGGCATAGACATTTTCATTGCACGCATCAATTTAGTTGTGCTTAATCAGGTTTGTAAGTGCCCCCATCACCCAGACAGTGCTCATTGCACTTGTTTAGTTAGATTTTCTTCTGTCCCCCTCCACTCCCGCATCATTTCCATGAGTTTGACTTCCTTCTCACACATGCTCATCTGTTAGTTCCAGCTTTTCCTTCATATAGGGAACTAGTTTAGCAGGATACAAAATTCTGTGCTGGCAGTTGTTTTGCTAAAGGAGAATAAAGATGAAACTCCAATTCTTGCTGGAATGCAAGGCCTTCGTTGCGAAGTCTGCAGCTATTGACACAGGTTTCCCTTTGTGTTCCCTCTTGTTTTTTGCCTTGTCTGGAAGGAGTTCCTCCATCTTGTTCACGTTGGTCAATGTGATGACTGTGTGTCTTGGCAATTGCCTCCTGACAATGTGTGGCACACATGTCCATTGAGCTCCTTCTACCTGGATGTTTAAATCTCTAGCATGACCAGGAAAGTTTATTTCTATTCCCTAAAACAGGTTTTCCAGCCCTTTTGTGTTTTCTAGTTTCTTTGTGTTGGTTTTCCATTTTACCTTGGATTTCATTGGACCTCCTTATAACTCAGGTTGGCCAGACTGGTTTGGGGAACTGCCCTCGGCTCCACAAAAGCTGGGGAGGCAGCTCTTCCAGTGGAAGGCAGTGGTCAGCTCCTAGCCCTCTGGAGGAAGCTGCCAGGGAGGTGCCGAGGTGGCCTCCCCCAGCAGAGACTCTGCCTGCCCGGGCAGGGGCCACGTGGGATTGACAATCTGACTGGTAGGAGTGGGTTTTGCTCCTCTCTGTCTCTGCTGTTTTCAGTCTCCCTCCAGTGTCTACCAGCAGGTAGGAGCTCAAACCGGACGAGTTCCCCAGGATTGGGGCCCTGCCCTGGCCTGAGAGTGTGTCTTTGCAATGTGGGAGGGGCGCTCCAAAAGGGCACTGTGGCTGGGACCCTCGCTCTCTTTAGTTCTGCCTCACAGGCTCCCTCTCCTCTCAAGATTAGTTTGTAAACGTCACCTCCCTTCCCCTGTGCAACATGACCAAGTCTGCAGAACATGAGATCTGGCTTGGGCCACTGTCCTGAGGTCCCTGAAGATCAATTTGCCTCTGTCTGGGAGAAGCGTGCTGTTGCCAAGTTGCCTGTGGGTGCTCCGGCAGGTTTGATATCCCTCTACTATGGGGCGTGTCCTGTGCTAATGGAACAGCTGGGCAAGCAGCATCAGGGGGCCAGTGAGCAGGGAGCTCTTAGTCTGAGAATCCTTCAATCTTCTGCAGGTCCTTAAGGGGAAAGGTTTGAGCCCACTCGCTGTGGATGCCCAGACAGAAGGGGGACAGCAACTCCTGACAACCCCAAATCAATCATCTCTTTCAGCAGCCATGGGAAGGGGCGGAGAAGGGGAGGAAAAGAATCTGAATGAAGGAAGGCTAGCCCTCAGATCACCTCTTTCTTTCCCTGGAACGTCACAGAGATGCCCTAAGATCATCTGGTCCCCCATGGCTCCTGCAGTGTGGGGCAGCATTGGGCAATGATAGTGTGGACACAAGCTAGTTGACAAATGAGGATGAAGCCACCTGGGGAGGACAGGCATGTGGCTGGGGAGAAGCATATGATGCCTACTGTCCCAGCTTGGTCTGTGGTGATGAGACGTGCCAGAAGGGTACAGGCAGCCTGCTGCTTTGTCCTTAAAGGCTCCCAATTCATAGCAACAGCAGCTTTGGGGCTCATGAGGGTAAAAAGGCTCTCTAGCAGCACAGGAGGCAGCTGACTGCCAAATATGTGAGGTAGCAAGAAACAAGGAGCTCCGTGTATCTTGTTGGCTGGATGCCAAGCCTCTGGTGGTTGACCTTGCTGGTATCTTACTCCTTGTTCTGTTCCATAACCTCCTCCTGTGTAATCTCTGATAGGTTGTGGCATTTTCCCCTCTGAGTTACAACCAATTTATGATTGTTGGTTTATTTGCTTCTTTTTCATCTACAACTTTTTCTTCTTTCTAAATGATCTGGCAACTCATGTCTCTGGTCACCATCTTCCCTGGGCTCCCCTTGAATCCTTTGCTATTTACAGTGGTGTAATGATCCTTACATCTCCAGTTCTTTGGTGGTCTCCAGTCTTTGATCAAGGCCCAAACCGTACATATCTTGAAATCAGAGATTTCTAGTCAAGAAAAGGGAGAAATAGACACCAAGCACCAACAAATAATGTCTAGTCTACTATAGTAGGAAAATAGAAAACTATTCATTTCATTCACATGTATGTATCACTTGCCATTCCATGGGCATAAATAATTAAATTTATAAAAACATGTGCAATGATTTGTCAAATCTGTAAAAGTTTAAGAATGGTGCTGAAGAAATTTTCACTTAAAATGAAATTTATGCTATCATCTTGAGATTTTGTAATTATGTAATCATTGTGGTCATTTTTGTCTGCAAAAATTTCATACCCTGAGTACTCTTTGGATAGAGTTTTTTGCTATCTTAATGTGAATTTATGCTTTCTCTATATGAATTGCACACTATCTGGTTCCTCTGACTGTAGACTTTTATTTATTTGGTTTTGGGGGGCACTTTTTTTTGAGACAGAGTCCCACTATTTTGCACTCAGTGGAGTGCTGTGGCGTCACAGCTCACAGCAACCTCCAACTCTTGGGCTTAAACTATTCTCTTGCCTCAGTCTCCCCCAAGCAGCTGGGACTATAGGCACCTACCACAATGCATGGCCATTTTTATGTTATAGTTGTAGTTGTCATTGTTGTTTTAGTTGGCCCAGGCTGTGTTCGAACCCACCATCCTCAGTGTATGTGGCTGGCACTGTAATCACTGTGCTATGGGTGCCAAGCCTGAATGTAGACTTTTAAAATGGAATAAATGTAATGATCATTTGGGAAATATTGTCCTCCACAGTATATTTGACAATAGATATGGAGATAGGGTAGTGTGAAGATGGCTCCTCTGAACAAGGATCATCTGAAAATCATGCAGGTCAGCACTGGGCATTCTGCTCCTTGGGCTAGAGCGAGGCATTGGGCTGCTCCTCACCTGTCTTGGATTTGTCTGTACTGTCTCTTGAATACAACATTTTCATCACAAATGACATGCGTGAACACCAATCTTCAGCTTCTACTCGTAGATTCATGCAAAACTTAAAATTCATGTACACCGAGAATAAAGGAGGGTATAAATGGTTTTCATAATTTGCCAAATACTATTTACATTGAAAATACTAATTTCTTGAGAAAATTGTATGGCATAATAATCATTATAAACATGAATATTAAATGTTTGTAAAGTTACAATAATAAAAAAACGTATCAGAAAGGCCAAAGTTATATCAACATTAAACACGTGAAAGAATTGTGGACCATTTTTGCCTTCTCCTTCCTGCAGATGTAAATGCTACATTTCTTTAGAGGCTTGGTCAATAAGTATCTCCAAGTGGAGGAGTCTCCATGGTATGCTGAATCATGTAGTCAAATTTTATCTAAACTTTGGTTACTAATTAATAGTTTATTGGTTTCCACAATCCACTCTTCAATTTTTTTTTTTTTTTTGAGACAGAGTCACATTTTGTTGCTGTCAGTAGAGTGCAGTGACGTCATAGCTCACAGCAATCTCAAACTCTTGGGTTCAAGTGATTCTTTTGCCTCAGCCTCTGCAGTATCTGGGACTACAGGCACCCACAATAACACTAGGCTGTTTTCTTTTTTAGAGATGAGGTCTCCCTTTGGCTCAGACTGGTCTCGAACCTGTTAGCTCAGGCAATCCGCCCACCTTGGCCTCCCAGAGTGCTAGGATTACAGATGTGAACCACTGTGCCCAGCCAAGTATGATGTATATTTAATTCATAATTTTGCAGGTCATGCCCTTTCTAATTCAACACATATTTTTTAGCTGCCAATTATGCAGATTTTGCTGTTCTAATCATGACATATTTGGAGGAACTTTATAAACTTGAATATAAGTGTTTCCTGCAGTTTCCTTACCTGCTAAATAAGAATGTTTCCTACAAGATTTTATGATTAAGAATTAAATTAGGTAATACAATAGCAAGATGTCTCCCAATGATATATGTACCATTTTCGTTGTTATTATTAAGTAGCTGACAGAACTTATTAACTTAGAAGAGCATATTATGATCTGTGCAACGGCAGGTTGGATGCTCTTGGATTCCAGGAAATTGTGATGGTTACAAAGACCCCCCATTTGTCATGCTTACTTTATCATGACCCTATTCACAATAGGCATGTAGGATCAATCTAGGTATCCGTCAACAGATGAATAAAGAAAATGCGGTATGTATTATACACAATAGGCTGTTACTTAGCTAACCAAAAGAATGAAATTTATAGTAACAGGAAAAAGTATGAAGGTTATATGTTAAGTGAAATAAGTCAGGCACAGGAATACAAATACTGCATGTTCTCACTCACCCGTGGGAGCTTAAGAAGATGATTGCACGGAAGTTGAGTGCAGGATGACGCCTGCCAGAGGCTGGGAAGCGCGCATGTGTGGTTAGGATACAGAGAGTTTGGTTAATGGGTGCAAGCATGCAATTAGATAGAAGGAATAGATTCCAGTGTTCCATAGCAAGTAGGGCACTAGAGTTATCAATAATTTATTGAATATTTTAAAATAGCTACAAGAAAAGATTTAGAGTGTTCTCAAAGCAAAGAAATGGTAAGTGTTGGAGATGGTGGATATTGTAATTACTCTGATTTGATCATTGCCCATTACATGCATGTAACGAAGTATCACATGCACTCCATAAATATGTACAATAGGTATGTATCAATTAAACTAATAACTTCTAGGGAAAATTTTAAAAAGTAAAATAAAACAGGAAAATTAAAAAAAGAGAACAAGTAACAAAAGCTGGATTAAAAATCATAACATCATAATGCTAAGATGTAAGAAATTCAATAAAAACTGGATTTCAGAGGAAAATATTTCTTATAAAGTGCAGTAGTGTGTAGGGTAGCTTGGAAGAGGTTTTATCAAATCGGAGTCCCTAAATTCAATTCTAGGTTCCACTGACTTCTCAAAGTGTGTCCTTAGGAAATTTACCATATTCTCGGGCTCAATGTTATCCTATATAAAATGAGGTTATTATGACAGTGTTTACCTCAAATGGGTGATTTTGAGAATTAAAATGTCCAAAGGGTTTGAAATAGTGACCCATGAAAATTTAAATGTTATCATCTGTTGTAATTAATAAAATAGATGATACCATTTTTACTTTAATATGTTAATTGTATATAATAATTTAATTTCAATATACAAAGCATATTTCATCTTAATATCCATCCATTAATTCTGCTTTTGTGCTGAACTTTTCTTACACTGATGTTGCACTTTATTTATGGCTATAAGTCAAATGTTTGAGGGTAAGCAAAGATATAACAATAAATATTCCCTACCTTATACCCACATATACCTAACATATCATGTTTTGGGATCAATATATATTCATATTCTGATAGTCACTCAAGTTAGATTAGCATTCTGATATGTGTGTTTGTGCTAGAAGACAATTCCAAAGAAATATATTAAGCAGTTGTGTAATAGAATGCCACAGACTGACTACACATGTCTGTACATCTGTGGTGAAGAAATTTAAAATAAATAGAAAGTGCTTTAAATTAATGAGGATTGTCAAGAAAGACTTCACGCCCTAGCACGATACTGCACGATACTGGGTTACTTTTGCTAGTGCCCTCCCTGAATCAGCAGCATCAATTAAAAATCAGCTTGTTACAAACACAAATCACCAACACTGCTTTGAACATTCTGCATCAGACATTTTGGGACCACGGCCACCGAACCTGTGTTTCTGAAAGCCTTCCAAGTGATATTGATGGCCACTCAGGTTACAGGACAATCATGACAGAAACATCTGGGGAAGAACGGCTGTCAATAACATATCAGTAAGGGTTTAAATTGAAATGTAGGACATTTCTGCTCTTTTCCTGGACAGTTTATTTCTCCTATTTTTGGAGGAGCATTGTATCCACTGCTGAGTTCCATTATTCTGCCTCATGTCATGCTTCTGAATGCCCAATGAAATCTCAGACTTCTTGTTTTTTTCTGTATGACACACTAAATCTCTTTTTCAGATATATTTTTCATTAAACCTAATCAACATGACCAAAGTATAGCACTTAATGAAAGACAGTCTTTTCTAAAAGAAATTCTGCCATATGTTCTAAATATGTTTATTTTTATTTTTTATTTTTACATACACATTAGGTTTCCTTTTTGCCTTCACCGAATTAAAAAGGGTTAAAATGCAATTACAATAACAATGTTTAAGATAAGGACTAGAAACAAAAACCTCACAAAGAAGGAACAAAGATAAATACACGCAGATGTATTAAGGAGGATAAATATATATATATATATTTTTTTTTTTTCAGTTTTTCTTGACTAGGACTGGGTTTGAACCTGCCACCTCTGGTATATGGGAATGGCTCCCTACTCTTTTGAGTCACAGGCTCTGCCCCTAAATATATTTCTGTTTGTTTGTTTGTTTGTTTATCATTGTGAACATGCCTGTCTTCTCTTTAAGGATGTAAGCTACTGTAAGGAAGAAAATATTCTTCATCATTTTGCTAAATGTTTGGTGTCTTACAATGGCTTCTGTTGAGTAGGTAACATTCACTTTTAAGATGTATATTAGCTCTTTTTCACAAGATTCAAATCACATACAAATAAAATAAGTAAATACATTTCTTAATAAAATGAATGTATTTCATTTTTTAAGTGAATGTGTTTTAATAAAGCTCGAACTTAATACATGTTATTAAGATACACATGGTCCTCATACTCTATTACTTTAGTGTTATTTGCACCCACTATTCGTTTTATTTCAAATTACTTCAACTTATGTATATAATTAAAATCATGATTTATAATGTGGGGGCTGTTTCCAAAATGGCAGCAAAGAAGCAACCTGGCTTTGCTCCCCTCTAAAGAAAACCAAAAATAATATACAGTGCTGAGATTATCACCAGAAATATTTCAGATCTCAAATATGCAAATAAGAGAGTTCCTAGAACCCCAAGGAAGAAACTCTAAGCATAACTCTAAGAACATGGTAAGAGAAGCAGACTTCAGATATATAATGCCCCTCCTTGCCCCCACAATCTTGTGACACCATTTAGTCTCAATTTGTAGTGTCTACACTGGAAAAGTGAGATTGAACTAGACAATGAGTTTCCACAACATCTTGGGTTCCCTGGCAGGAACTGTCTGTGACTGAACCCATGGGAAAAATAAGGGGTTCATGAAGGGAAAAATATCCCCAAGGACAGAGGGAAGGCGGCACTTCCATTCTTGGACCTGAAAACTCCTTTCTGTGTCTCAGCCAAAGGAGAAGCCAAATCAGACTGGTGGTCAACCAGCACCATGCCAGCAGGTGCATTCACAAGTCTGAATGTGAACCCTTAGCCAGCCTTCCTATGGTAACAGATGATGCTTTTCCGGGTGAACCCCCTTCAGGACAGATGACGCTTTAATCATTTACTAGAGCTTAGCGGGGCAGCTGGAGTTCAGGTGCCATCTAGTGATTTAAGGAGGCAGAAATCCAATGGGGGAATAAAGAAAGGAAGAAACAGGTAAGTTGAGAAAGAAATCAAGAAAGCAATCTCATTTACAATAGCTGCAACAACAAAAACATAGGAATAAATTTAGTGAAAGAAGTGAAAAATCTATACAAGAAATGCTATAAAACGTTGATGCAAAATCGAATAAGACAAAAAATTAGAAAAATATTTCATGCTTATGGATTATAATGATGAATGCTGTTAAAATGACAATATTAGCCAAAACAATCAAATAACAATGACGAACTTGTTATCAAAATAACAATGACATTCTTCTCAGAAATAGAAAAACTAAAGGCTCCGAATAGCTAAAGTAACACAGTTGGGGGCATCATAGTGCCTGACTTCAAAATATACTACAAAGCTATAGTAATCTTTTCAGCATGGTGTTTGCATAAAAACAGACACAGAGCCCAGGGGAACAAGGTAAGGACCAGAAATGAGGAGGATTTGGGGTCTGCAATCATTCCAGCAGCTACTCAGATTCAGGACAGTCCTCATCCATCTTAATAACCAGGGAGGTTCTGGGGACCACTGTCTGGTTAAGCTGTCGTCCCTGAAGATTTCATCTTTCCCAAACAAGAAAAATTAGGCTGTCTCTATGGGAATTTTGTCTTCATAGTTAGCACATGCCTGGCCCATCTCCAGTTTTCTATAAACATAACTGACAGTAAAAAGGGGAAAGGACAAACTTGTAAAGGCATATGACAGCTGGAACTGATTTTCTTAAAATAAAATAGTTTATGAGTGACCCTAGCTTATTAAATTGCCTTAATATCCCACTGGCCCAGAACTGTGTACCATAAATAACCCTCTCTTTTAGCAAGTCTGGAAGGGGAAGGTTCTGTTGACTGGACACATTGCTATTATCAACCATCCCAAGGTTCTCTTAGAAAGGAGGAAAGAGGGAAAAGGTACAGAGTGAGTACCTTACATCTATAGGTGTTAGTAGTGATGAGGTTTCCCTACGAAAGCCAATGAATGACACTCCCAGTTAAATTTTTGATGAAATCTTGGATTTCTCTTTTTAAAAATTCCTCCACTTAGATCACATAACCTCATCATAGCTTTACCAATATTGGAGCATTTTTGTTCTGGACTGAGCCTATTACAGGTATGTCTATTTCATGAATAAAATGATGAGATCCCCCCCAAATAAAAATAAAACTTAGGGAAAAAAGAAGTCTTGGGTAAGCCAAATTATTTTATTAGACTTTCATTGTAGCAGTTACATCACCTTCGTGTCCCATAGAGAAATCACAAATTCTGAGTTTATTAAGCCTATTTTTTTTGTTCTATTTTTAGAGTTTTCAGGCAATTTTAGGCACTTAGGTATTGTTGGCACTGATACATGAATGGAGTTTAGATAATTAATACTTCTTTCCCATATTTTAGTAACTATTTTCTTATCTTAGTCTCGTA
The DNA here is from genome assembly GCA_963573935.1 of Arctocebus calabarensis. Taxonomy (NCBI): domain Eukaryota; kingdom Metazoa; phylum Chordata; class Mammalia; order Primates; family Lorisidae; genus Arctocebus; species Arctocebus calabarensis. The sequence goes on from CAUYON010139562.1 coordinate 12,760, forward strand.
GTTCAGTGTGCCCCAGCACACAATGTGTCAGGCACTTCATATTTCCCAGATAGCTTGATTTTTGGTATTTAAAAGCGTGTAAGAAATTCTATACATGAACACTCTCAAATGAAGGTATTGACAGCTGAGTTAAAAGTCTTTTATGTTGCCCAATTGCAATTAGTTTTAAAAGTTAAATTAGACTCTTCTCAAAAGCAAAATTCTTGAATGCTAGTTCTATTAATCTATTTAGGTCTATTTCTCAATGTAAATATATTCTCTTTTGTGCTAATTATTTTTTATTTTGATACAGAAAAAACTATAATTACCTTAGCTATTATACTTACCATTATTTTTATTTTAGCAAGGGTACCAATATTTTAATCACTTATGGAAGATAATAGTCTTTCCAATATGAAAAATAAGACAAAATCACGCTGACCAGGAACTTAAGCATATTGGTTTTTGCTCCTTTATTATTGTTCATTTTACTTCTTTCGTCTCAATTTTTTATGCAAGATGGCAAGCTATAAACCAGAAAAGGGAATTGATGCATTTAAATAAGGGGGCACTTGATATGGTAATGCCCCCATAGCCTGGAGACTGTATAAGTTTATCAGCATAGTATGATAATAATTTGAAAATTATATACACCTGAGCCCTTTTTGCCTTGGGCAGTTTCCAAAGTATTAAAAAAAAAGTCAAACTTACCATACTCAAATCTATGATTTTAGCCATCTTAATAGCCAATTAGGATCACTGCAGAAATCATCTAATCCATTATGCATATTTAGCTATTAACAGAAAAATCCTTAAAGGATTTTACTCCAGATGTATAAACATGTTCTTTATATTTTAGTTCTAGTCTCTTATTCATTTGCTGCTTTGTGTGTGTATGTTTACCAAAGATGGAGAGAATGTCTTCTCTTAATGAATATGGAAATAGACACTTCCTCTCACGAGATTTGTGATAACAGAAAACTAGATCTTGAAGAGGGTAGGCGAGTTTCACTGTAAATGAAAGTCAGGTGAACTGTCACTGATAAGAAGAAAACAATACCAGTCAAAAATTCTAGTGATTTTACCCATTTTGACTGACACACCCACACACACCAACCAGTAAATTTCCACACAAAGAGCATCACCTCACTACAAGACCATAAATTTGTTTGGTAAAGGACAGGGACCATTCCTTTTTCTTGACTGTGAATATTTTATAACGAAGGTTAGTATCTTTATAATTAACTAGGTTTAGTTATTGTAAGATTACTAACACCTGTGACAAATTTTGGGGGGAGTTGCTTATTTTTGCCATATTAAGTGTGTATTGTAAGAGTCTCTAAGAAATGGAAATAAACATGGATTCATATAGAGCTAATTTTCAGTGGTAAAGAAATGATCACAGAAGTGAATAGAATCTCAGCAAAAATAATGATATTTGAACAACCCATTGGCCAAATCAATTAAATTTGAAACATTAATGAAGCTTACACCTGAATGCTCTCTGCAAATGACAGTTCATTACCCTAACAGGAAGCCTGTTTCATATTTCACAGCAGGCAAGGTGCCACAATTATTTGTTTGGTCTTTAATTCAATCATAATTGAGGATTGTGCATTTGCTCTATGGCAAGTACTAGAATCTCTATTTTATTAGTGATTTTTAGGCCAGTTCTTTGTCTTAGAACAAAAGTATTCCTTTCTGTTTCCAAAGGAGAGCCCTTAGATATTTAAATTTAGTCATCAAGGTTTCTTCTTTGACAATATTCTTTCTTCCAAGTTAACAATCTAATACTTTCAGTTGTTTTTCATATAAAAGGCTATCTTTACCCACCAGCCTCCTGTGTACCTCTCCAGCCCAGTATGTCAGATAATTACACTTAAAATTCCAAGAAAAGGCTTTACTCTTTACAGCTCTGTACACTCAACTTTATTAAGTCAACATATGCTTTTCCTTTTAGCAGTTTCTTGGCACTGTTGGTGATTATTGAGTTATGGCCAAGTCAGATCTTATAACCGTAAACTCCTGTCTGTAGTATTTATTACTTTGCATTTCTCTCTCTTTCCCCTCCCCCATTTCTTTAAAAAGTGCAATGCATGCCTTAGGATTCCTCCTTATCAAATTCCATATTCTTGGTATTCGTCCAGGATTCCAGTCTTTCTAAGTAACCTGAAAGCCAATTTTGTCATCAACCCTTATATTGCTGATTCCTCCCAGTTTTGTATCATCTCAGATTTGCACAGTGACACGTTCAGCCTTGGCACCCTGACTCCTCCTCACAGCTGGAGCCGACTGATCCGTGTCAGCGGACATAGATTATGGCCTAATTCGAAGAGCTGTCTTTTCCGTACAGGATATATTTAAGCATTTTCAGTCTCACTTTTGACAAAAATCTTCCATAATAACATTCAATATAATACAGAAATGCAGTCCCAATTTTGGTGTTACTATGTAGATTTTAATGTACTTTAACATCACCGCTGAATTGCAATACATGTTATTTAAAATGTGGGATGGAAAAAGGAAATCATATAATATTTTCAGATGGGATTACAGATCCTTAATGTAATGAAAAAAAATTTTGTTACATTTCTTGAATAAAGTATTAACCTAAAGATCAAGTAACACCAATTAAAAAAACCCAAAAAACTGATGTTGATGGAACACAAACCTTCCCTTAACACATAACTTATGCCTTTTAAATTTTCTTAGAATTTAATAAGGCCATCAGACTCAAAGAAGCTCTCTGGAATCAGAGTAATTTGTTTTAGATTATTATGTTTGGCAGATATAAATCTTCTCTGGTTTTGGTGCAGAACTGAAATAGTTTCTGAAAATATTTGTTAAATTTTTTCACAGCAAAAAATATTCATGAGATAATATCTCTGGCCAGATACTATCACAGATAATACTTCTGTGCAGAAGTGGTTTTCGGAAAACCCAGTTAATTTCAATTTCAGGTTAAGAAGATTATTTTCTGCAGAGTGGGGATGGGAGGTGCTTTTCTTTGGTATCACGTAGAGAGAGTTTAAGGAGAGCAACGTCCTGGTCCCACTCTGCAGTTCCTTATTTATTTCTTCTAGATGCCATTGCTGAGTGCGGGAAAGGAGGCGGCATCTGGGTTTGCTCCTTCTCCTCGTCCCCTGCTCAGTTTCTCCCCACCTGCAGATGGTGCGCATGCGTGATGCATGATGTGACTTTGGAGGAAAACACCTGACTCAGAGGCGGGTATTGGAAAACCCACCTTCTCCAGCATCGCTGTTTTTTTTTCCCATTTCTATATTATTTAATATAAACCTAAGCTCCAGAAATAGAAGCTACATTTTTTAAATGAATATGAGGGTACAATTTTTAGGTTACATTGTTCTCACCTGTAGGGTAAAGTTCTATTTGTACAAGAGCCCCTCACTAGGGGGGCGTGTTATCCACCCTCACAATGCGCGCATTAGGTGAGATCCCGCCTCATGCCCTCCCGCCTTCTGCCAAACGTCCTCCTCCTGAACTGGACTATATTAGTGTTTTATTGTTCTTATGATCACGTAAGTGTTCATATATTGATTTCATATTGATTCCATTCTTGTGATATTTTACTAGGAAGAATGTATTTCAACTCCATCTAGATGAATGTAAAATATGTAAAGTCTCCATCTTTTTAATGGCTGAATAATATTCATGGTATCCATATGCCACAGTGTGTTGATCCATTCCTGGGTTGACGGGCACTTAGGTTGCTTCCACAACATAACAATTATGAATAAAGCCACAATAGACATTCTAGTGCAAATGTCTTTGTGGTAAAATGATTTTTCTTCTTCTGGGTAGATAACTAGTAATGGGATTGCAGGGTCAAATAGAATGTCTACTTTTAGATCTTTGAAGATTCTGCATACTTATGTCCTAAATACTTATGTATTAAGCTTGAGCCTATAGCTAATTTGTTACAGCATCAGCCACATACACCGAGGCTGGCAGGTTTGAACCTGGGCCAGGCCAGCTAAATAACTACGACAACTGCAACAAAACATAGCCAGGCATTGTGGTGGATGCCTATAGTCCCAGCTACTTGGAGGGCTAAGGCAAGAGAATCACTTAACTTTGTGTTAAGTGATTAAGTGTTAACTCTCTGTTAAGACAGAAGGATAAGGAGGGAGGGGGTGAGGGAAAGAAAAAAAAAAAGGAAAGAAAATAGTGACTAATTCTCACATAAATTGGATTCAATTTTGACCAAACAGTACTTAAACATTAATTTTTAATTCAACTTGTTAATATGTTGTTTAGGATATTGCATCCTCACTTATAAGTGAAATATGTTTATAATTTCCCTTTATAGCAATATATTTTCTCCAATTTCAATATCAGGTGTATCCAGATCAAGTAGAATGATTTTGAAATATTTCTTTTTTTTTCTGTTGTCTATAAGATTTGGCATGATCTGTTTTTTGAAACTCTCCTTTACTTTTATTTATATAATATTAGCTGTCTTTTTTTTGAGACTTGGAAAAAAAATAAGAAGTTAACTGATGACTTCATACAGAGCCTCAAAGTCAAAGAACTCTATAATGTCTATTTGACAATGTGAATGTTACTTTCTTGGCCTTATTATACTACTATTGCTTAAAATTTTGATGCAGTAATCATCTGTTTTCTTTTCTGAATGTATTTATGTTCATTCATTCTTTATGTGGTTTTTGTTTCTAGTCCGTATCTTACATATTGTTATTGTTATTAAATTTTAAGCCTTTTAAATCCTGTGAAGGCAAAAAGTGGAAACCTAATTAACACATGTATATGTAAAAATAAAAATAAAAGAATTTAAAACATTAATTTTAGTAATCAATTTCAATATTACCCTGTAGGTGTTAAACAGGTCAAGTAGTTTAAAAATAAATAAAACCAGGTGGTGCTGGGGCATTGGCCCTATATACCAGAGGTGGTGGGTTCAAACCCAACCCCAGCCAAATACTGCAAAAAATAAATAAATAAATAAATAAAATAAAACCATAAAGGTCTTGAACATAAGAAAATTGAATATTTTGACATAATAGATAAAATATATGTGAATAAGTAAGCAATATATTCAAACACATTGAATATGTGCCTATTGAAATTGTGCACAAATAAAATTTATTTTTTACAGTTTTTCAAGATCACCAATGAACATTAGCAAAAGTTGATCATATATTGAACAACAAAGAAAAATCTCATAAAATTCAAAAATTAGTACTATTATTGGACATATTATTTGATTGCAAGGTAAACTGAAAATTAACTATAAAAGATGACAAAAATAGTCTAATTTCTTAAAAATTGTGACAAAAACTACTTTTTATCATACCTCTTGAATGAATGACAAAAATAAGTCTGAAACCCAGACCACTTAGAGATAATGAAAGTGGAGGGCAAAATCTATAGGATACACCCAAAACCGTACCCAGAAAAAAATTCATAGCCTTAGCTTATTTTGTGATCCAACAAGAAAGGTAGAACATTAGTTAAAATTTACCTAAAAAAGTATATATATATATATATATAAACAATAAAAGACCACAGTAAAATTAGGGAAAGAAATTAATAAAGAATTAGAAAACAAAGATTTTTTAAATTTAATAAAACCACACAATGGATTTTAGAAAATAACAAGAGAGAAAATTTGATGATAAACTTGGTGAAGAAAACACTTGCATACAATATTAAGAGTGAGAAAGGCACATATAACAACAGATAGGAGTTTAAAATTAAGGCAAAGCAAATTCTACTGGAAATCATAATTTTGTCAAAATTGTTCACAAACTAGATAATATAAATTACTTTAAGGAAAATGTAAAATAAAATTGACACACTAATGCACAAAACTTAAATATACCAATAATCTTGGGATAGATTGATATGATAGTCTTACAGCGTCTCCTATTCTTGAGTAATTTTCTTCTTCTTCTTTTTTTTTTTGAGACAGACTCTTCTTCTGTTATCTTGGGTAAAGTGCTGTGGCCTCTTAGCTCACAGCAACCTCAAACTCTTGGGTGTAAACGATTCTCTTTCCTCAGCCTCTTTAATAGCTGGGACTACAGGCATTTACCACAAGACCTGGCTGAGTTTTTCTATTTTTAGTAGAGACAAGGCGTTACTCTTGCTCAAGCTGGTCTCAACCTCCTGAGCTCAAGCAAGCCACAAGCCACCACACCCAGCCAAGCAATTTTCTTTTAACCAATAGAATTCAGCAACATTGGGGCTATTATTTCTGTGATTAAATTACAGAAGACTTTGACTTCCTCCATCTCATTAGCAGACTCCTTCTTTGACGGGCTATGAAGAAATAAATTGCCATATTGGGGAGGTCCACATGGCAAGAAATTAAAGGTGGCTTCTGGCCAAGAAATCGTTGGGAACTGAGACCCACCCTCCAAAAGTCCAGAAGAACTGAATGATTCTAACAACCACATGAGTAACCTTAGAAGCAGATCCTTCACTAGTTGATCCTTCACATGACACCTCAGCCATGGCCAACACCTTGATATTAAAGCCCCATAAGACACCCTGAAGCAGAGGGCACAGCTAAGACTCCTGACTCACAGAAACAAATGTGTGTTGAGTTAAGTGACTATATTGATGGCAACTTGTTATGTAGTAATAGACAACCAATACTGATACCTAACAATCTCCAGTTAGTGGGCCTCATCTTTTCACCAAGGGATTGCTTTTTTTTCTTTTCTTTTCCTTCCTTCCCTTTCCTTTCCTTTCCTTTCCTTTTCTTTTCTCTCCTTTCTTTCTTTCTTTTTCTTTCTTTCTTTCTTTCTTTCTTTCTTTCTTTCTTTCTTTCTTTCTTTCTTTCTTTCTTTCTTTCTTTCTTTCTTTCTTTCTTCCTTCCTTCCTTCCTTCCTTCCTTCCTTCCTTCCTTCC
>CAUYON010139564.1:0-14684 GCA_963573935.1 Arctocebus calabarensis
CTGTAGTCCCAGCTACTTGGGAGGCAGAGGCAGGAGACTCGCTTGAGCCCAGGAATTGGAGGTTGCTGTGAGCTGTGAAGCCACAGCACTCTATCCAGGGTGACAGCTTGAGGCTCTGTCTCAAAAAAAAAAAAAAAAAAAATTAAAAATAATGGAACCAGATTTCAATCAGTTTTGCCTTGGAATTCTGAGTAGTTGGGGTAAAATTTAATACACAAAGTGAAAAACAAATCATAACAAACTTCTATAAAGGCCATATCGTTAAGACCAGCAACATTGAGTTAAAACCTCCGGGAATAAAGGAGATACTTGCCCTTGTATATGATGCTTCCCTTTCACCTAATTACTTTTCATTTCTTAACCTAGGATGAACTTTAAAATACATAAAAAAGAACCTCTTGCCTCTGGTTGATTAGAAACCAAATCTAATAATGAAAAACAGATTCAGAACCATTATGTAATACTGAGAAGTCCAAAAGTCCTATTTCTACAAAATTAACCAGAATTAGTTTAACCAGTGCCACTGAGAAGAAACTGGCTTTTCCCATTTCCCCACCCCTTCCTCTTTTATTTATGTTCTTATTAATTTTGCAAAAATCAAAAACAGGAAAAAAGAAAAATTAAAAGTGCTAACAGATAAAGCTGTTAGTAACAGATGTAGCTTTATTAGATTCAAGCTGACTGAGAGGGACAATGGTCTTGTAGTAAGGTAAAGGCCACAAAAGTTAAGAAATTATTTTCTCTCCTTAACACTGTCAGGTATGAAGAAATGGAGTCTGGAGTAAAGATGATATTTCATGAGTGTTGCCCGAAAGTCTTCAGCTTTTTAGACATAAGAGGTCATTATTTGACAGCGTTTTTTTTTTTTTTTTTAAACTAAAGGTCATCACAAAGTTTGTGGCTTGCAAGCACTTTTTCAAACAAAAAAAATAGACTATATCCAAGATAAAGCATAAGGATAGGTTTTGTGTCAAAACTTTGCTTTTAGTTTTGTATTCATATGGAAGTGTGCCTCGAGTTAATGTGTAAAACATGAAGCTTCTTATTATGTGGATTCCAGTAAAGAAAATGTGTGAGTCACCCCTCAAGCTTGTAATCCCAACACTTTGGGAGATCAGAGCAGGAGCATTGCTTGAGGCTAGGAATTCAAGACCAGCCTGGGCAATGTAATGAGACTCTGTCTCTATAAAAAGTAAGAACAATTAGCCAGGAGTGGTATCGTGTGCCTGTAGTGCTCCCTACTAGAAGGATGAGGCAAGAAGATTGCTTGAGCTCCAGAGTTAAAGGCTGCAGTGAGCTATGACTGCACCACTGCACTCTGGCCTGGGCAAAAGATCAAGACCCTGTCTCCAGGGGAAAAAATAAAGGAAAGAAAAAGAAAAGAAAAAACCATTGTTCTAGGACACAGGCCTGGTAATTAAGCATGACCTAGGGCCTGCATGCCTCTGAATGGAAGGAAACATGGCTGGCTAAACTAGCCATAAAGGATTTAAAGGATTTGGGGAAAAAAACTCAAATAAGAATTCTTCAGTGAGCTAGGGAGAGATGACTCCCAGCATAAAATTAGAATCAAGGAGAGAAAAAGGAAGAAATAGAGAAAATAAAGAAAAGTATACAGGAAAAAAAAAAAAATCAACCAACTCAGGTACCCTGTTAAACTTGATTAACATGCTGGGATATACACTTCTACGCAGAAAATAGTTCAGAAGACAGAAAGGGAAGGGAAGGGGCATGTTTGTTCCCCTGTGGAGAAAATCTTACTGATGAAGCTGAAGCGATTCTGAGCTGCGAGGACTGTGTGGGAGGGCTCGTAATAGGACTTCTAACAGGAATAATGACAGACATCTGTTAAATGCTGGTTTATAATCTCCAATTCATTTAAACCTCACAACTTTATGAGATAGATAACATTTCTCCTGGAAAGAGGTGAAGGGAGTGGTGGTAGGGAGTGCAAGTTAAATACCAGATACATTTAAAATAGTGAACAGATGATATTGGTAGTTACGGGTATCAAACTGTGGGGCTTTTCCCCCTAAGGTCTTGATGGGCATAGTTAACCATTATGCGCAGCAGAATCCTAATATCTAGTAATTCTAATCAGTATACAGACCAGTCCAAAACTGATAGGTAATTGTATTACTTACATTGGTTTTGACAAAGAAAAATGTAACAGGTCTCCCCAGTCCCCCCCCCCCAGGAAAGGCAAGTAAGTGGACATATCCTTGTGTGATTTTATTCCAGCAATTTTTGTATTATTAAATGTAATAATTCATATTAAAATAAAACTATAATATTAAAACTAATGATAAAGTCAAATCTGATGACAGGATAAAACTATTCGATTAAAATTGGTAGGTCTTTTAAATTTAGTCTCTTTTTTGCTCCACGGTGTATGGTAAGAATTTTGCCTAAATATCTATGTTTTGTATAAAGTGTAAACGATAACTTACAAATTATCACTTCCACTAATCCTACTCCCTGTAGACAGCTGGCTCTTTCCAAAGATGATGAACAACTGCACTTTTTTTTCCCCAAAGATATGTAAAAACTAGACCAAATTAACTTCATTAATTTTCAAAAAAGCAGCATTGTTCTCGCTTTTAAAAGTAATGCTCTAAGTACACACTACACTAGGAAGGTACCCCACAATGAAATGGAAGATTAAACTGCACTTTTTCAGAAAATGCTATTTTATTTATTTCTTTAGAAAAGGCTATTCAGTAGGCTTACTCTGACACGGATCACCACGGAAGGACCAAAACTCTGAGCTTTAAACAGATCAGGAGATACGAATTTTGCTTTTCTGGGCCAGAACAAAATTCTGCACAACTACCAGGAGACAGATAGGAACAAAAATTCTCCTTTACTCACACTGGTTTGTAATCAGTGCGGACCTTACTTTTAAAAATGTTAAACCATTTTACAGTACAATTTACTAAAGCTGTTTACACTGGACTCGATGCTGGAGAGAGAAGGTGGATCAAGGTCCAACACTGAACCAAGTTAAGACCTTTGGAATAGAAAGTTCATGTAAGAACCCAAAGGTGCAAGCAAACAGAAGGGTTCTGCACAAAACTGCCAAGACAGACCCGGCTGGAGTCCAACTCTCATTTAGTAATTTAAGCTTTAAAAAGAAAGAAAGAAAGTAAGAAAAAGGCGTTGGCATATCTGCCATTTGCCAGCAGTTGAATCTGGCAGGGTCTCAGTTTAGACCGGCCAGGGAAGGGCACGGCCTCCAGCAGCGGCGGGGGAGGCCACGGTCAGGGGCTGGAGGCGACCAAGCCCTTTACCTGATGGCGTTGACCGGCGGGTTTCGGAGGCGAATCAACGCCAGGTAGTTGTGCAGCCGCGTATACTCAGCCATGTTTCCCGGTCTCCGAAATCGCCTCTGCCAGTCTCCGCCGGGCGAAGCCACTTTTCCGGGCGCTCGGCCGGCCTGGCGAGGAGGGGCGCCCGCTGGGCCAATGCGAGCCGGGCCCGCCCCCGCTCCGGCTGCCCGTACCGCCCTGCTCTTTCCCCGGACCCCACGCCGTGCTCTATACAGCCCGTAGTCACTTTCTCTTTATTGCTTCCCATCCTGCTCCCACCACAAAGCACAACAGGAGGACGATGGAAAACGGGTGGAATTGCCGGCAGGTGGAGGCTTGCAACCCCACAGCCCAGAAGGGCGAGTTGGGGGTCGGGCAAGCTGTCCTAGAGTCACAGTATTCATCCTCACGATCCTCTGAACAGGGACAGATCACGGAGCACATCTGAAACACACAGAAATACACACATCATGCATTTCACCTAAAGGACTATGGTACTCATCAACCAAACATTAAGGAACATCATTTTCACTTGTCCTTCACTCACAGCAACTAGTGAAACCTGAGTTTCTTGCCTGCCCGAGCCTCTTTTTTCCTCTTTCCGCCGTTCCTAAGGATTATGACTTGTAAAACGTAATCCATTCGTCCATGAATTGAGCACCTAGCCTGGAGAGTAAAGACAAACACCACCCAGCCTTTTCCTTCCAAAAGTTCAGGCTGGGACAAGGTTTTTCTACACGGAATCGGCCTCTCATGAACCCTACAGTCCATCAAGCAGTCAGAAGACATTCTGAAAGTTTCAGCGGAATTACTCAATGAAATAATTTTCTTCACTGGTATTTCACAAGTTTTAACAATGATTAAGGATTATTTCACTAAGGTATTCCTTTACCCTCTGAAAATAAAAATAGCTTCCTACTGCTAGAAAAGTACTATTGTTTTGAAGCTCTGGTAACAAGCAGAATCAGAATGCATTCAATCCAGTAAGGACAAGTGCCTCAATGATCAAAGCCAACCTATGAAGAACAGCCAATCACAAATAGTCCAATGCACCTGCTTCTGAGTGCCCAAATCAACAACAGCCTCATGAGAGGGATCCGCTTCTTACAGGTGCTATGCTGATCTCTCAATTCTACCTTGCCCAAAAATTCTGTGTAAGATCAACAGTCTGTTCCGCTTGAAGACACTGTGCATAGCCAGCATAGATCTCCTTTACTGTAGCCAGCAAAAATTCAGTGGTCTCCCTGCAGATATTAACACTCCTTTCAGAGTGTTCTCCCTAGGCCTCGGAGAAAACTCTGCTGTGGCATCCTATCAACTTTGAACATCTCCACCAGGGCAGAGTAGGCAGGACTTTACAGTTCTCGATGACCTGAAATTCTTCCTGGGCAAGGGTTCTCATCTGTCCTGTGGAAGTCTGCTACAAGCCACTTGTCGTGTCTCCCTGGTTTCAATTGAATGCCTTGTGCCCCCATTCAAGGACGAGCTTCTTTGTAGTTCTATAAAACTACTTGACAGTAGTTCAGGGATGGCTCTTTAAAAAAGGGTGAGGTCTAGGGTAATGCAAATGAGGCACCTAGTGGACAGAAGTTAAGGGGGCACCCACTCTGAGGTTCATGCAGGGCTGAGCCTGCCCTGCTCCTCAGCAGCAAAGTGACTCACCGTTCCTGACATCTGTCTTCTATTTCCTGTTTGGTGTCATGGTATGGGACTAGGGATCCAGGGAGCTGATATCACACTGATCTTTCTTTTGCTGTGTAAATAATAAACTATCTAAATCCATCTGGGGTCCTTACTCGCCAAGTCTATGGAAGTCATGACAAGCCAGTTTAGCAAGTGCTACCAGATGTAGAGGCTGCATCTAGAACACCTGACAGTGCTTTGATCATTATTATGAATTGTTACAGTCTTAAATTATCTTCTCATTTAATTTTTCTCAATAATTGCTACTTAACTGGATGCCGGTCCTCTTCACTAATACATTTCCACATTATTTGCATGTTACTGCCTTTACTCGTTCAGTACACTGATTTCTTTGTCGCTGTGTTGCATTATATCTGTTTCACAACAGCAGATCTGTTCATCAGGAGTGGTTCATTAAAGATTAAAAGAATAATAGAGGCTCAGCGCCTGTGGCTCAACGGGTTAAGGCGCTAGCCACGTACACCTGAGCTGGCAGGTTTGAATCCAGCCTGGGCCGGCCAAACAACAATGACGGCTGCAACCAAAAAATGGCCGGGCGTTGTGGCGGGCGCCTGTAATCCCAGCTACTCGGGAGGCAGAGGCAAGAGACTCGCTTGAGCCCAGGAATTGGAGGTTGCTGTGAGCTGTGATGCCACAGCACTCTATCCAGGGTGACAGCTTGAGGCTCTGTCTCAAAAAAAAAAAAAAAAAAGAATAATAGAATATAAAGCTATCACGTGGCATAATGCCCAAAAGATAAACAATGAACTGGATTTCAATGCAAATATAGACCTTTTGACTGCTAGAACATACAGATGTGTACTCATAGTAAGAACAGACATTCTATCTAAATCTGGCTTTCTCTGCGGTAGTAATCTATTCGCCCTAGAGCCCAGGATGTTGTATAGGAAATGTCATTCAATAACAAGAAGCGATTAGGCTTACTTCTCAGGTAAGTCAATCGGGTTTTTCTAGAACGAACTAAATAATGCTTTCTAGACTGGGTGAAAAAGTCTCTTAAACACCCTCTCCCACATCTTTATTTGTTCACTGTGGGAGACAGATAGACACAAGGCTCCAGGGGACGATAGAGCCACAGAGAGAAGCAGCTTGACTTCCCATATGATTTATGGAAGAGAGCCACCTGATCACTAGAACCAGCATGGAACAAGAAATAAATTTAGGTTTGTTTAGTAACAAATTTTTCCCTGTCTAACTAATACGACAAAGCAAGGGGTAGTGAGTGCAGTCTTCCATAGTCAACATGGCTGACATTCAAGGTAAAAAGCTGCTCACATAAATTTTTGAAATGAGAGAAGGGATAAAAATAGTTTTTTCATTATACTATAACCAATGTGATATTTGTCAAGATTAAGATGGAGTCATTTGTGTCAAACCCAAACAAAACAGAGTAGAAAGGTAGCGGCCTCATGTACACATGCCTATGATAAGAATTATTACGATGACTTTCTGAAGGGCTCTTATGCACAAATGCCTGTAAGAAGAATCTTGCCAAAGACTTTTTACACTGCATCTTGCTAAATAAGTCACAAGGACAGCTAGCACAATGCACAGGAATACTTGCCTAACACATTGTCTACACTAATGGACAGATATCCACTTGTGTGATAAGCCCCTATAACTAGTGTTCTTTTGTTTCAAAACAAATTATGTACCTTTTTTTGCCTTTGAGAATTTCCCCTTGCCTCAACCTCCTCAAATATGTCCATAGTTTACTATGGCACCCAAGTTCCACATCAAAATGCTTCTGCTTATTCCCAGTTAAATTCGATATTTTAGGACAGCATCTCTCTGCTAGTAATGCAGACTGACTCCAATAGTATCAGTAATATGTATATATCATCATTCACTTGGTATAATGTTTCCAAGTTTCACCCACGTTGCAGCATGTCTCAGTACTTCATTCCTTCTTATGACTGAATAATAAATATTTCATTGCATAAGTAAACTGCCTTTTGTTTATCCATTCACCAGTTGATGGATAGTTGGGTTGTTTCCCATTTTAGCTGCAATGAATAACGCGGCTATGAACCTTTCATGGATACATTTTTGCATGAACTATGTTTTTAATTCTCTTGGGTATGTAGCAAGGAGTGGAATATGCTAACTCAGTATTTAACTTTACTGCCAAAATGTTTTCCCAAGTGGTGGTACCATTTGACATTCCCACTAGAAATGTATGAAGTTTCCAATTTCTCCACATCCTTGCCAATACTTAGTGTCAATTTTTTTTATGATTATCTGTTCTTAGATATGAGTTGTATTGTATCTTTCTTTGTTACCAAGGTTTTTTTCCCTTTTTGTGTGAATGCATATTTGGAATCTGCCTGGCTTATGGAAAATAAGCAACAAAAATATTCATAATAATTTTCTGGAGCAAACAATGATATGTTCCTTTGAGATTAATCATATTGAATAGCCTTTATTCTTGGATTATATTTCCATCTGCTTTGAAAGGCAAACAGGATTTAAATTAATATTCTATGCATTGTTAAGGACAAAGTTTGACATGACTCAAATGTTCTAGCAACTGTTATTTCTTTCCAGGTTTCTCAATCAAAGTGCCTTGATTTAAGCCTGAGGATTGTTTTGATGCAATATAGTTTTGAAAAATCCCAAGGAAAAGAAGAGGGGCCAGAAGACTAATGATGAGCAAACTTTTTTTTTTTTTTTTTTGTAGAGACAGAGTCTCACTTTATCGCCCTCAGTAGAATGCCGTGGCATCACACAGCTCACAGCAACCTCCAACTCCTGGGCTTAGGCAATTCTCTTGCCTCAGTCTCCTGAGTAGCTGGGACTGCAGGTGCCTGCCACAACACCCGGCTATTTTTTTGTTTTGCAGTTCAACAGAAGCCGGGCTTGAACCCGTCACCTTTGGTACATGGGGCCAACACCCTACTCGCTGAGCCATAGGCACCGCCCACATTTTTATTTTTGAATAGGCAAAAAGATGATAAAAGATGCTCTAAACTGGTAAATTTTATATCACGACCTTATGAAATTTCAGAATAATCCAAGAAACATTTTGTGAAAAGGAAGTTGTGAACATCATAGATCATTATATACACTAAGAACAAGATATGCCAAATTACTTCCATTTCAGGTTTTTTTTTTAAAAGATGAGTTCCTGCTCTGTTGCCCAAGTGGAAGTGGCACAATCACAGCTCACCATAATCTTGGACTCACTTCTTGGCTCAGACAATCCTTCCACTGCAGGCTTTCCAGTAGCTAGGACAATAGGCATGAACAACCATGCCTAGCCTCATTTCAGTTTTTGAGAAGATTGATACAGTGGATGGTCATAGAAGTGTTGTATTAGTTCCTAAAGAGACTTACAAGGTCAGGTAATGGAATCCTTGGGGATATTATGTGCATTATGGGATAACTATGTTTTATGAATAAATATTGACCAATCATTGAGCAATTACATATACCAGGCATTGCTAACATAATGTGGCAAAACCAGACATGGAATCTGCCTTTATATTTCCTGTATTATGTAATACATATTAGGAGACAGTAGTTCTCAACTGAAGGATGGATAAAGAGAAGCATGCATTTTGAAGATATGCACATCTGGCACGCACTCTGGGAAATTTTCATTCTGGGTGGACTCAGCAATTTTAAAAAGCACCCCTCGGAATTCTAATTCCTAGTTAAGAAACTCTCATGAGGGAAGCTCTTAGTAGTTCACTGCACTGTTTTTGACCTGATTCTACTTTGAAGTATAAATAATTTTCTGAACCAAGCAACTGATAATGTCAGAACAATTTCAGATACATGTATGATTTAATCGCTCACATCATAATGGAATTCATCAAGGAACTGAAATGTCTTGCTGCTTTGTTCTTTATTCATAGATTAGTACAGTTGGATTCCAGATGAGTTTGTGTCAATAAGACCTAAAATATAGACCTAATTATAGTGGCTTATGCCTATAATACCAGCACTTTGGGAAGCCGAGGTAGGAGGATCATTTAAGGCCAGGAGTTCGAGATTACCCTGGGGAATATAGTGAGACCTCCAGCTCTATCAAAAAAAATTAAAAATTAGCTAGGTAGAGTGGCACATGCCTGTAGTCCTAGATACTTGGGGGGAGGGCTGAGGTGGGAAGATTGCTTGAGCCCAGGAGCTTGCAGTTTGCAGTGAGCTATGATTTTGCCACTGCATTCTAGACTGGGTGACAGAGTGAGACATGTCTCAAAAAAAAGAAACTAAGGTCGGGCACAGTGGCTCATGCCTGTAATCCTAGCACTCTGGGAGGCCAAGGCGGGTAGATTGCCTGAGCCAGAGTAAGATCCCATCTCTTAAAAGTAGCTGGGCACCGTTGCAGGTGCCTGTGGCAAGAGAATTACTTGAGTCCAAGAGTTGGAGGTTGCTATGATACCACAGCACTTTACTGAGGGTGACAAAGTGAGATTTATGTGAAAGAAAAAAAAGAAGAAATCAGAGCTAGGAGCGCTGTATTTATAATGTCATTAGTCCTTTTTTTTTTCTTTGCAGTTTTTGGCCGGGGCTGGGTTTGAACCCACCACCTCTGGCATATGGGGTCTTTTCCTGACTCTGTTAAGCCAAATGTTCTAGTTTTCTCTCCTTATCCATGGTAGGATTGACTTCTCTGCCTACTTGAAGTACATGAGGTTATGTGTCATTGCTATGGTCAAAAAAGATGTGAGTAGAGGTTTTTGGAAGGATTAGGAGTGAATGCATTCTTTTTCCTCTGGCCTGGTGATTGGCAGTGTTTGAGACAGTGGTTTCATGTCAACCCGTGTTCCTGAGTGACTACGATGAGCAGCCCCTCTGCAGACCCAGAGTAGTCTGGTTGCATGAGTAAGAAATGCACGCAAGTTGTTTTAAGGCACTGAGGTTTCAGAGTTACTCACTGAAGTATTATTCTGCCTATTGTAACTGGCATGGGATTCTAGGGTGAGTTTATGACAGCGTGAAAGTTAACGGTGACTAACATAACGACCTATATTAGTGCAGAAATAATAAAAATTGTAGGGAGTAGAGGATCTGGTCTGGAGATTAATGTATATTTATTTCTCTTTTCCAGCTTGAGAATCATCTAGGAATTAGAGATACTTCAGAAATAGCATAGGTTTGGTTCCAGACCACTGCAATAAAGCAAATATCAAATGTTTTGGTTTCCCAGTGCATATAAAATTTATGTCTATTAACTGTGTAATAGCATTATGTCTAAAAATTGTATATACCCTAATTTTAAAATACTAAAGTATTTTGGTAAAAAATGCTAACAATAATCTGAGCCTTCAGTGAGTTGTAATCTTTTTGCTGGTGGAGGCTCTTGCCTCAGAGCTGATGGATGCTGACTGATCAGGGTGGTGGTTGCTGAAGGTTGAGATGGCTGCGGCAACTTCTTTTTTTATTTTTTTTTTGAGACAGAGTCTTGCTCTGTTGTCTGGCTAGAGTGCACTGACATCATCATAGCTCACTGCAACCTCAAACTCCTAGGTTTAAGTGATTCTCTTGCCCTAGTCTCCTGCATAGCTAGAACTATTGGTGCCCAACACAATGCCCAGCTAATTATTTTTTTTGAGACAGAGTCTCACTCTGCCACCCTTGGTGGAGTGCAGTGACATCACAGCTTACAGCAATCTCAAACTCTGGGGCTTAAGTGATTCTCTTCCCTCAGCCTCCCAAGTAGCTGGGACTACAGGCACCCATCACAATGCCCGGCTACTTTTTTGTTGTAGTTGTCTTTATTGTTTGGCAGACCCAGGCTGGGTTTGAACCTGCCAGCTCCATTGTATGTGCTATAGCCCTAGCGGCTGAGCTACAGGCACCGAGCCTGCCCAGCTAATTTTTTCCCTTTGTGTATGTGTGTTGATGTTATTGTTGAGATGGGGTCTCACTCTTGCTCAGGCTGGGAGTTCAGCTTTTTAATTGAACATATTATAAAGGAGGTTCAGTCACAAAGATCAAAGCCTGTGCCATCATCAGCTTCCTCAAATTCTTCTTTCTTTCCTTCCAGTTCCTTCTTCCTAGCTAGGGCAGATGAAGGCCTAGAAGCCAAGGCCTTTGCAACAAACCAGGTCAAAAAGGTTCAACATTTACTACAGCAGCTTTCATGAGGGCATTGATCATCCTTTCTGGGGTGGTCATTGTGCAAAATTAAGGCTGAGTCGATGCAGACAAGCTAAGAGACAGAGGATACGGTGCCAATGACATGGGGCTGGTGCTGCCAGACATGGTGCTAGTCACTAGATAAAGTGAGCGCCTGGCCCAGTGTGACTACAGCTTCCTTGAAAGAACCAAGAATCTCAGCAGCAAGTGAGGAAAGGGGATAATTTCTTAAAATAAGACAACAATGAAGTTTGCTACATTGATTGACTCTTCCTGTCAAGAAAGATCTCTTTGCATCATGCAATGCTATTTGATACCATTTTACCCACAATAGAACTTCTTTCAAGGCTCGGCGCCTGTGGCTCAATGGGCTAAGATGCCAGCCACGTACACCTGAGCTGGCGGGTTTGAATCCGGCCCGGGCCCACCAAACAACAATGACGGCTGCAACCAAAAAACGGCTGGACGTTGTGGCAGGCGCCTGTAGTACCAGCTACTTGGGAGGCAGAGGCAAGAGACTCACTTGAGCCCAGGAATTGGAGGTTGCTGTGAGCTGTGATACCACAGTACTCTATCCAGGGTGACAGCTTGAGGCTCTGTCTCCAAAAAAAAAAAAAAAGAACTTCTTTCAAAATGGGAATCAATCCTCTCACCTCTTGCCACCACTTTATCAACTAAATTTATGTAATATTCTAAACCCTTTGTTGTCATTTCAACAATGTTCACAGCATCTTTACCAGGAGTAGCTTCCATCTCAAGAAACCAATTTTCTTTGCTCATACATAAGAAACTCATCAATTCAAGTTTTATCATGAGAGTGCAGCAATTCAGTTACATCTTCTAATTCTAGTACTCTTGCTATTTCCACCACCTCTGCAGCTAATTCCTTCACTGAAGTCTTAAACCCCTCAAAGTTAACTACGGGGTGGCAATCAACTTATTCGAGGCTTCTCAAATCACAAATGTTCTTAGTGGCATTTTATTTGTTTGTTTGTTTTAGATAGAGTCTCACTATATTGCCCTCAGTAGAGTGCCATGGCATCACAACTCAAAGCAACCTCAAACACTTGGGCTCAAACGATTCTCTTGTCTTAGTCTCCCAAGTAGCTGGGACTACAGGCACCTGCCACAACACCCGGCTATTTTTTTGTTGTTGCAATTGTCATCATTGTTTAGCTGGCCTGGGCCAAGTTTGAACCCGCCAGCCTGGGTGTATGTGGCTGGTGTTGTAACCATTGTGCTATGGGTGCTGAGCCTCTTAGTGGCATCTTATAATGGTGAATACTTTCCAGAAGGTTTTCAATTTACATTGCCCAGATCCATCAGAGGAATCACTGTTCCATGACAGCAATAGCCTAATGAAATGTACTCATTTTCTTATTTTTTTTCTTAAGACAGGGTCTTTGTTGCTCTGCTCCCTGGAATAGAGCACAGTGACATCATCATAACTCACTGCTGGGCTCAAGAAATCCTTCTGCTTCAGTGTCACGACCCCTATAGCTTTGGTCTCAGTCACTGCAGGAAGGAACCAGGTGTGACACGGATTAGAAGTACAAGCTTGCAGGAGGCAGGCTAACCTTAGTTTTTGGGTAGCCCTGAGCCCACTCCTCAAGGGCTTTTTATTAAGGTTATACACAATAGGTGTGGAGAGTTAAGGTAATTGACCTACACAACAGGTGTGAAGAGTTCAGGTAATTACATACAAGGGCTACACGAGTAAGGATTGCCATGTGCTCTTCTCACGTGTTCTTTCCCCACAACCCTCATGAAGAACTACTACGCATCAATGTTTAACACATGCTTACTAGTGAGTGACCGACCTTATTCTGGAACGCTGAGTTACTTAGGGGATTGCCCCCAAGTCACAAAATGTCTCTAGACTTGCCAGGAGACTGTCCTGTTCTCAGCATTTCCTTTTAATGCGATAAGAATCAGTAAATGTCCTTTGCAAGCATGGTATCCATTCCTCTACACTTCAATCTCCTAAGTAGCTGAGACTATCACCATGTACCCCACATGCTATTTGTAGATCTGGGGTCTCACTGTTGCCCAGGCTGATCTCAAACTTGACCTCAAGCAGTCCTCCCACCTTGGCCTCCCAAGGTGCAGCTAGGATTATAGGTGTGTGCTACTGTGCCTGGCCTGTATTTCTTAAATAATAAGACTTAAAGGTCAAAATTACTGCTTGATCCATGGACTACAGAATAAATATTATGTTAACGGGCATGAAAACAACATTAATCCCCTCATACATCACCATCAGATCCCTTAGGTGAACAGGTGCATTGTCATTTAGCAGCTGGCTATTTCAACTCATTATACACTCTGAGGACACTCTGAGTGGGGAAGGACACTCTGATGGACAATAATTACTCTAGACCTCCCTCCCAGTATGGCTAAGGATCTATTAGTCCTAAGTAGCAGTTGAATTCTGAACAATCCTGCTTCCTCGCTATTCATAACAAAAGTATTTCTACCCATCTCTATACCATTGTTTACTTCTAGAAAACCCAATCTTTGACAAATTTTCTGTAACATCAAGCAAAAGCATCCTGAGATTCAGTGAAATAGTTTGAACTTGATCTTGTCCAGAGGAAAGGAAATGGAACAATCTCTCTTATTTTTAAGTTTGTATTATGTAAATTTTTCAGCATATACAATTAATATAATTTAATGAAATAACAATATAAACATATGAACAATATTTATCATCTATATCTTCCCACATTATTTTAAAGCAAGTCCTTGACACTATATTATTCCATCCATAAATACTAGCATGCACTTATGTTTGTTTTGAGATGCAATACAATGCCTTTATTTTTGTTTTGCTTTGTTTTTGAGAAAGTCTCACTTTGTTGCCCTGGTGAAGTGTAGGAGTCATTATCACAGCTTACAGCAACCTCAAATTCTTTGGGCTCAAGTGATCCTCTTGCCTCAGTCTCCCAAGTAAGTAGGACTACAGGCAGCTGCCATGATGCCCAGATAGTTTTTCTAATTTTAGTAGAGATGGAGTCTCACTCTTACTCAGGCTGGTCTTGAACTCCTGAGCTCAAGCAATCCACCTGCCTCAGCTTTCCAGAGTGCTAGAATTACATCTGTGAACCACCCCACCTGGCCTACAGTGCCTTTATTTTCCTCCATTCTCTTGCCAATCCAACTCCTCTTCATATTGTCTCATCTTTTCTTCTTCTTCCTATGACCATAGATTTAAAAAGAGAAGAGTTGGGAGGAGGGGTTGGGTTAATTTACATCTAACTGGCACTTCTTCTGGGTGAAGAGCACACTTATAACTTTGGCTTATAATGTAGAAAAGCAAATTATGTAACCAAAAGGTGTGTACCCCTGTGACATTCTGAAATTTTTTATTTATTTTTATTTTTTTTTAGACAGAGCCTCAAGCTGTTGCCCTGGGCATCACAGCTCACAGCAACCTCCAATTCTTGGGCTCAAGCGAGTCTCCTGCCTCCGCCTCCCAAGTAGCTGGGACTACAGGCGCCTGCCACAATGCCTGGCCATTTTTGGGTTGTAGCCATCATTGTTGTTTGGCAGGCCCAGGCTGGATTCGAACCCGCCAGCTCAGGT
>CAUYON010139565.1:0-42081 GCA_963573935.1 Arctocebus calabarensis
TGGTCCCAGCTACTTGGGAGGCAGAGGCAAGAGACTCGCTTGAGCCCAGGAATTGGAGGTTGCTGTGAGCTGTGATGCCATAGCACTCTATCCAGGGTGACAGCTTGAGGCTCTGTCTCAAAAAAAAAAAAAAAAAAAATATATATATATATATATATAAAAGATGAACAACACACATTAATACAAGTAAAATTATTTGTTCCACAAAATTTGGATTCAGTCAAAGGGCTGCACTTAAGGACATAGAAGTTATAGGTTCCCCACCCCAGCCCTAGCCGAGGGCCTGTGTTTACTTTTCCTTGTCCACTATCCTTGCCTTCACCTTGAATAGCTGGTCTGAGCAGGAGAGCAGGAAGTTCCCTTGGGAATGCCTGGAATTACAGACACACAGAGGGCTGCGGGCCAGTGCTCCAGGAAGCCTAGAGAGTGGAGGTAAGAGCACTGGCTGGGGAGTCCAAAGACTGAGTTCCTCCCCGAGCTTGGCCACTTGCTCACTCAGCCCATATCTTGGGCACATTGCTCATGCTCTCTGAGCTTCAGTATCCTCCTTTGTGAACAATAACACCCCTAGGACTGTTGAAAGGTCTCTGCAGGTCATAGCAGCTGCTCAGCAAAGAGTAGCAATAACTGCAATGATAAGGAAGGTTTCCAAAGCCTTTTCCTGTTGCCAAATCCTCTTCCTCCATGCTATTTGTTCCAGAGCAGAGAGAGTGGGGCGCGGCCATGGTCCCTCTAGAGCTCCGGTCTCCCAACACCTTTCCTCTGCTTGCTGCACCCTGCTGCACCCTCATAATGAGGCTGGGATTTCTTTATCTCATTTGTCGGGGTGCCTGGTGCCCAGCTAAAGATCATTGCACAAAGGCACAGGGTTCTGCAAGAGGCTGGTATTAATCCTGAAAGCTTAGCATCTACCCTCAGCTGCCATGTGTGGAAAGCTGGCCTTGCAGCTGGCGCAGGGCCAGGCTAGCAGAGAACAGAAGGCCTGATCCCTTTCTGAGCTCTTCCAAGAAACAAGGCTTTAGCCGCAGCATCAGGTTCCAGCTGCCATGGCCACTGGCTTCTTTGTGTCTTAGTTGGACCTCCTCACCTCTACACCCAGTGAAGGGCCGTGACTCAGTGGCCCCTTAAGTTTGTAGGCACAGTCAGCAGAGGGCCACACTATATCTGCCACTGGCCACCATAACAGCATATACAAAAGGTGGTGGTCAAGAGAGGTACCGATAGGTCTCGCATACACACACAATCAATCAATTCCTTTACTGCAGGACTTCTCAGGGCCTTTGATGGCTCTGTCACCAAAAACAATATTGAGCACCATCTAGCTGCTGGGAATAAGTGGCAAATAATACAGACGAGTTTTATGCTCTTGTGGCACTTATATTCTAGTGCAGAGAGAGACAGAGAGAAAATGAGTAAGTAAATAAGAGAACTTTGAACAGTAGTGAATGCTCTGAAGTAAGCCAGCAAAGGGATCAATGTTAACACGAAAGTCTAAGAGGAAGCAGAACCGTGTATTCTGTGAGCAGGTCTCAAGACTGCAGTTCCTCAGGAAGATCTGGAGGAAAGCTCGAGAATGATTCTTCGAATACTCAGATTTAAAGATCCATCTTTGGCATAAGATGCCCCAAGTGTCCCCCTGCATCATCTCCAGGGCAGCGTTTGAGGCTTTCCAACTGACCTCCGCCATTCCAGCTCACCTTCCCTATTCTAGCTCCCCTCCCCTGACCCCTCCATAAAACTGAGCCGGTGGGAGCCTCCCCTACCCCCACCTCACAGGCTCACCCAAGTGTTCTCGCTTCCCAGAAAGCCTTCCCTGCTTTCTGTGCCTGGCAAACGTGCCCTCATCCTTTAAGGCTGTCTTGGGAGGACAACGTGCTGTGATAAACAACTCCCAAATCTCAGGGAGTGAATCCCATACAAGTTTCTCACTCACATCGCACTCCAGAAAGTCAACTAGGAAGAGGGCTCCTTTCTCGCGGTTTCTTCTTCCTCCTGGGGTCTCAGAGCCTTCCACTGATTCCATCATGTGGTCAGCAAGCTGAGAGGAGCATAGAGTTGGAGGAACGTGCAGGAGAGAGATCTCAGGAGCCAGGCCTGGAGGGAGTCCATCATTTCAGCCTCATCCATAGGTCAGAACTCAGCCCTGTGGGCCCATCTGGCTGCAGGAGAGGCTGGAGAATGCAGGTCACTCAGGACCCAGGCAAAGGGAAAGAGGCACTAGCATTATCTCAGCTGAGATGTCGCCACATCTGTGAAGCCTTCCTGGCTGTCCTCTTACACAATTAGCACAGAATGAACTAAGGAAGGAAGCGTGGTGTAACAGAAGGGAGGCGGGGTGTAATAGAAAGGAGGCATGGTGTAATGGAAGGGAGGCGGGGTGTAATAGAAAGGAGGCCTGGTGTAATGGAAGGGAGGCGGGTTGTAATAGAAGGGAGGCGGGGTGTAATAGAAGGGAGGCGTGGTGTAATGGAAGGGAGGCGGGGTGTAATAGAAGGGCGTGGTGCAACAGAAGGGAGGCGGGGTGTAATAGAAAGGAGGCGTGGTGTAATGGAAGGGAGGCAGGTTGTAATAGAAGGGAGGCGGGGTGTAATGGAAGGGAGGGGGATTGTAATAGAAGGGAGGCGGGGCATAATAGAAGGGAGGCGTGGTGTAATGGAAGGGAGGGGGGTTGTAATAGAAGGGAGGCGTGGTGTAATGGAAGGGAGGGGGTTGTAATGGAAGGGAGGCGGGGTGTAATGGGAGGGAGGCGGGGTGAGGACTAACAGCCCTGGGGGCGTGTTCTAGCCCTGCTACTGTGAGCTGCTGACTTCTGACTTGTTCTTCACCAGCTCTCTAACTTTGTACAAGCTGCACTGTAAGTCTCAAGTCCCTCATCTATAAAATGGAAATGATGATGATGATGATAAAAACTAGCCAAGAGGGCTCGGTGCCTGTGGCTCAACAGGCTAAGGCGCCAGCCACGTACACCTGAGCTGGCAGGTTCGAATCCAACCCGGGCCCACCAAACAACAATGACGGCTGCAACCAAAAAATGGCCGGGCGTTGTGGTGGGTGCCTGTAGTCCCAGCTGCTTGGGAGGCAGAGGCAGGAGACTCGCTTGAGCCCAGGAATTGGAGGTTGCTGTGAGCTGTGATGCTATGGCACTCTATCCAGGGTGACAGCTTGAGGCTCCGTCTCAAAAAAAAAAAAAAAAGTGTGAACATTTCTGACAGGCTGATGTGATCCAACAACAACAAAAAAAAAACTAGCCAAGAGGACTGTGGGAAAGGTAAAATAAGATTATAAGAACCCATGGCCAGTGCTCAAAAATGCTACCTCTGGCCCAGGCACAGTGGCTCACCACTGTAGTCCTAGTGCTCTAGGAGGCCAAGGCAGGTGGATGGCTTGACTCAGGAGTTAAAGGCCAGCCTGAGCAAGAGTGAGACCCATCTCTACTAATAACAGAAAAACTGAACCAAGAGGATCACTCGAGCCCAAAAGTCTGAGGTTGCTGTGAGCCATGGCACTCTACCCAACAGAGTGAGACTATTTAAAACAACAACAACGTTATCTCTGATGACCATAAACTTTGAGAACCTGGTTCAGACTGCCAGGCCTCAGGCCTGAATTTGTCATGGATATGACAACGGGGGAGTGGGGGAGATGACTCTCTGAGCGATGTCTGCCCATCTCAGAGTGAGCCTGGACGGCGGCTTTGAGCTTCACGTGCAGAGGCTGGGTCTACACTGCCCCTCTCACTAGCTGCCGCCAAGCTCCTAGAGTGCCTGGTCATGTACGTGGCACACCCAGAGGGCAGATGCTAAAGCCGGGCACAAAAACAGAAGGGAAAAACATCTGAGGGTCACCAAAAAGGTGAAACAGTGGACCTAAGTACAAGGGAACAGGAGTATGATGGAACTGTTTCTCAGGATAGAGCAGTGGCTGTAACAAAGATCTCCACCCTGGAGTCACTCATGTTCTAGTGGGAAGAGACAGACAATAAACTATGTACATAACAAGTAAATTAGATACGGTGTTTACATATCAAGGTGACGGTCAAAAATGCTAAGGCAGTGTTTTTCAGCCTTCTTTTTATCTCACGGTAAACTTGAACCTATAGTTAAACTTCTACAGCACATTTAAATTATATTGATTTTAAAAAAAGTAAATAAAAGAATATACTTACTATGCTTTCAACTTTTGAAAATAATTAATGATTTTAAACATTGTCAGGGCACACCAGTTGAAAATCACTGTGCTAAGGGGAATAGGTACAAATATATGGTTTGATAGAAGAAATAAGACCTGGTTTTAGATCAGTAGGGTGACTACAGTTTACAATCATCTATCCTATGTTTCGGGATAGCTAGAAGAGGAAAGTTGTAATGATTCTGCCATTAAAATAAAGACAAATATTCAAGGTGATGGAATTGATCTTTATAAGTTACAGGAATGTATTAAATTGTCACGTGTACTCCAAAAGTATGCCTCAATTAAAAAAAGGAAATGCTAAGAGATATGTAGAACAGAGAAATGGGAGCAAGGAGGGCAGGACATGGCAGGCGCAGTGTTGAACAGATGGTCAGGGCCCGCAGGCCTGTTGACTGAGGGCGATTGTTCTAGAACAGAGAAACATCCCTTTGGCCATGAATAAAAGCAATAATAATAGCTAGTGACTATTCCCAAAGTGTTCAAAGGACAAAGTAGAGAAGCAACTTCCTTCCATGAAAGCTTTCGAGGTGGCCCCTTAACTCATCAGTCCAGAGTGACTGGAGGAGTTTTAAGATACATTCCTTTGAAAGAGAAGTGAGTCAGGCCTTTCAAGCTTTATTTTTTTTCTATTTATTTATTTTTTATTAAATCATAGCTGTGTACATTATACCATGGAATATTACGCAGCCTTAAAGAAAGATGGAGACTTTACCTCTTTCATGTTTACATGGATGGAGCTAGAACATATTCTACTTAGCCTTTCAAGCTTTAAATGAAGCTTACTCTTTTCCCTCTTGCAAATGCACGGTTTAACAGATGTCTTTTCCCAAAATAGACCTGTTTTGTCAACATAGAAAATCTACTAGGTAACCCTCCACCTCGCTGATCTCCACCGGTGCCCCTGGGAACTCCTGGGCAGCAAGGCCATCGGCACTTACAGCCTCGACTTGGTTTGATGTTGAGTGGATTCCAGTGGCCTTTGAACCTGGAGAGCCATCCTTGGATTGTTGCTAAAGTACCACGGGCACTACTTTCCTGTGCTCAAGCTTTGATCTCCCCATAGACTGGCATTAGGCAGAGATTCTGGGGAGCACACGGAGCCCGTGGTCTGTTTCACCCATCATCTCTCCTTGTCTCTTATTGCCAGGTTGCACGTGCCTAGCCCAGCCCTTTCCACAGGTGTGATGTGTGAACCTACCGTCCCCTTACTGTCACCAACTCACTTTCTCTCCACTTTCCATTCTGTGGATTTTCTCTACCGTGGGGTCTCTCTCAAGAGTTCTCTTCTGTCCTCAGCCCTCCCAACACTTACCTTCTTCACATTTTCCAAACATGAGAGAGACCGTGGTCCTAAACTAAGCACAAATTCTGCAAACCATAGGCAGATCACGTGGTGGACAGGGCCAATGTCACGCGAAGGTGTGATTTCCCCCTGGCACCAGCTTCCTTCACATCTAGGAAAGTGTGGAAGTAGAATGTTCACAAGTAGAGGAGCTTTTGTCAGCTGATTTTAAAATGCAGCTGGCCACCACCCTCCTCCCCAGCTCTGCTGGCTTCTCGCCCCTGCCCAGGGCTCTGTATTTAACAAGCCCCCAGCCCCTCTGGTGTAGCCTCCTCATTCATTCCATCTGGGTTCTGGTTGTTCTTTAGGATGTTTTATTCCTCTCTGTTTTATCCCCTTTTTCCTGAATCTTCTAACTTTGTTCCTATATGGAAGATATAAACTCACTAAATAAGAGTCAGAGTCAGCTACAAGCAGCCTCACCTCCGGGACGACCTGTGGGGTGGGTGACACACGGTGCTTCAGTGACACTCTGGACCTTCATTTCATTTCATTCATCAAACCATAGGCTAGGATGGGAGGGCACCGACAAGGAATAATGATAACAACCCGTGTTTTCTGTTCCATACCCCTCCAGATCGTGTCTGCGAGTTAACATCCCTAGAAAATAGGAAGGAGTATCTCCATTTTAGAAGGCAGGAACCTGAGGTTCAGAAAAGTTAAGCTCATTCATTCATTCATTCATAAGGTGTCCACCCTGTTAACTACGGGCTCAGAACTACTGTTCAAGCCTAAGTCTGTGACCTTCCACCACCTTCCACTAACTCATGGCTCTCTGACCTTGGGGCTCAGAGAACTTGCCCTCCAACCCAGGAGACCCTCACAAAATGGGGTTAAACACATCTCAGGAGAGTCACATGCCACATGCTGTAGAAGCTCAAAACAAGAAATGACTCCAAGGGGGCCTGGGAAGGCACGCAGAAGAGGTGGCATTTGCATGGGTTGGCGCGCACACTGGTGAAGAGCTTTGAAGTCAGAACAGCCTGTCCCAGGCGGCAGACATACTAGGGAGGTCCCTGGGGATGCACAAGGTATCAATAATGGGAGCTTGGGGTCTTCAGGCCTTTTCCACGCTCCTGGCAGCTGGTGCTCAGTGCTAGGTCAGACTCGGAGCTGCAGAAAGCCTCTGAACCAGGGCTGCAGGCTGACCGCTCCTGTCATGGGCAGTCTGTGATGCCCCCTTTCCTCTCAGCACTGTCTGTGCGGCACAGGCTGAGGGGCTGTGTCCCCTCCCCTTCTCCCACCTCCCACCCTCATCCTACAACATGTTCCTCCTGTGCATCTAAGGCCATGGAATCATTGTACTCAATCATTTGTTCATGCCCCCTCTGCCAAGCCGCTACTTGTGCCAGACACTGTGGAAGGCCAGGGGGTGTAATGGGGGTCAAAAGAGACATGGTCCTGTCTTGAGGAGTGCAAGTGTGAATGGGGAGCTGGTCACAGAAACAGCAACTGCAGGGCAGTGTCAGGCACCAAGCCCAGGGTGCTTTAGGCCCAATATGAGGGGCGTCCAGTTCATTCCAGACAGTCCCCGAGGGCTTTTCAGTGGAAGTAAAGCTGAGCTAGACCTGAAGATAAGATATTAACCGAGGGGGTGGATGAAGGGGAAGCAGGTCCAGACCATCCCAGGCAGAGGGAGAAGCGTGGACAGAGGGTCAGAGGAGAAGGGAGTGGGACAAGGGACGCCAGAATAAGAGATGGACAGTGAAGGGGAGGGCATGGGTGCTGGAGGCATGGTTGGGGTGGCAGGCAGGAGCCTCCTCCTGAAAATCCGCATAGAGCCGTAGACAGCTCAGATTCCATCCTGACAGCAGCACACAGCCGCTGCAGGGTTGGAAGAGAAGGAGCCGCAGGGTCACAGAATGAGGCTTGGAAGGTCACCGGGCACCACTCCTCATTCTGCATAATGAAGGCAAAACTCTTTGGGAAGTGATTTGCCCAGGGTCCCTCTGCAGAACTGGATAGAACCCTGGCCTCCTACTCATTGTCCAGTGCTCACTGCCCTGGGTCCGGGCTCACTTCCCATTCGGGAGAGACCTGACGGTGCCTGAGGGACCAGGCTCGTGTCCACCTCCCACTGCCCTGGTGAGAGAATGCGGTGACCCGGGCGCTGCAGTCCCCCACAGTGCCGCCCATGGCTGCACCTAGCTGGTGTTTCCAACGTGTTCACCAATGAGCCCTGGGCCCCTGACAGCCAGGGGAGGGGTTCGCTCCTGCAGCCCACATTTTCCCACCTACCCCCTGGAGTGGCAGTGCCTTAGCACCAGCCCTCTGTGTCTGTCCCTAAATCTCAGTGGGGCAGCCCTGGAGCCCAGCCCTCAGGACACCTTGGTCCAGGCCCAGCCAGGGTGAGGGCATTAATCCTGGTTAAGCACTCTCTGTCACTGTCATTAATTACACAGTACAATGAAGACTGATTTTACAATAAGAAGTAAAGCCCTTGGAGGTGATGGCAGCGGGTCACACAGAGGATGAAAGCATTGCCCCGGCAGAAAGGTTGGCTGGGCAGGGTGCGATGCCAATTTGCTCTGTACTCCGGGCCCCAGGGGCCTGTGCCAGACACTCGGGCAGGATGCACAGCAGCCAGATCTTTGCCACCCTAGGAAGGAGGCAGGGGCAGAAGCCAGGCCAGGAGGTTCCTCTCCAAATCCTAGAGGATTCTAGAGCCTTGGCTAGCAATCTGTCCTAGGAGTTTCAGCCTTCCCACTAGTAAACTGTCAGTCTCAATGTTTAGTTGTAAACCAGGACTGTTAGTACTTGCCCAGTCTACCTCATGGGACAACGTATACATCAAATGACAGGGTGGATCTGAAAGCAGCCATACAAGGGGATGTGGCCAGGCAGCTCGGAACGTCACGTTAGGCATTATTCCCATCATCGTCAGCACTGATAGAATGCTGTTCTTTCCAGCCCTGGAGTTCATTGGTATGTCCCTGGTCAGAGGGGCCCCTCCTCCCTTCCAAGGGAGAGCCCCCACCTCAGCGTCTCACCAGCTCTCATCCGCACCACCCTCCCCACCGCAGCCAGGCCTGTATTCACGTGGGGAAGTCACCCCAGCAGCTCCGGGCAGGGAACTGCAACTTCTCTGCACTTGGGGCAGGCCTGTCCCTCTTTGCCTTCTCCCCACAACTCTAGGCCTTTCCCACCTGTTCCAATCTCCGTCTAACCTGCCTGCCTCCCCACAGCCAGCCCGCACTGCCGGCCATGTGGTGGCTTTTGCCCTGGTCAGAGTCTCTGTGGACAGTTCTCTCCTCTTTTTCCAATGGGAGCTCTGTGCACTTGTTCAGCCCAGGCCACCTGCCATCTAAAGAGCTCCTTTCCCTTGTCCCTTTTTCCCTAAGGGGCCTGGACCTAAGGCGGCCAGTGGCATTCACAGCAGGTTCTCACACACCCACCTCTACTGACCCTGCTGCCCCGTGCCTGGGAGAAGCTGCCTGCCTGTCTCCCCCACTTTCTGCATCTCTCCCGTCTCCGATCCCTCCACCAGAGTTTCCCAGCCCAGTGATACCTCTTTGTTGGGAGAGCTATCCCAGACTTGTGATATGTTTCTCAGTCCCTGGCCCTTGGCCTGTCCTTGGCCTTTACCCGCTAGATGCCGGGAACTACTTCCCCTCCACCAAGCTCTGACAACCAAAATGTCCCTTGGGGGACAAAATCTCCTGACCACCCTAGATCTGCACCCTGGCTGGATGGTGGCCCCTCTTCCTCCCCTGTGCTCTGTTCATCTCACACCCCAGTCCTGGCGTCAGAGCAGCGTCCCCCGCCCCCCACCAGCAGCGTGGCGCTTTACAGCCCACTCCCGCACTAGCACCCTCTCTGACTCGAGCAGCTGCTCTTTCTTCTGGCTGCCCTAAGCCAGAGCCACTCACTACGGAGCCGGAAAATGCAAATTGCACACAGTGAAATGCTTTGCCAGCGCCTGGGGCCTCTCCCTTGTTTTCTGCTCAGATGAAAGGCAGGAAGAAGTCCCCCCACAGTGAGGCAGCAGAGGCTCCCAGTCCTACCAGGCCCCACTGCACCCAACCCCCTCAGTTGACATCAGGTACCGCCAGGGAGGGAGGGCAGGAGTGGGGCTGGGGAACTTCCAAGCTCCGCACAGGGACAGAAGGAAGTAGAGGGCAGGTGGAGCCCTCCTCCTTGGATCTGAGGACTTCTATTCCAGGGGAGCAGCCTGGGCCAGCATGAAGCACTTTTAGCCTAATCCCAGATGGTCACCTCTGTCTCTGGTCAGAGCCTCTCAGGCCAGACTCTGCTGTACACCTGCTTCCTGCATGAGCCCCATGTATTCACCCTCCATCCGTAACACTTGACTCTCACTAGACTATCTAGAGGGCATTTAAAATTCCTTCGGCATCACCATGTAGTGCTCAGAGGAAATGCTCACACCCATTAGAGAGATCCCTTACTGAAGGTCTAGTCCAACGTCCAGCCTGCTAGGTCCAGTCTGGACGGCCCCTTCCTTCCATCCAGACAATGCTCACCTCTCACTGGGGGATGCCAACACACCACCTCTTTTCTAGCACTCTCTGTCCCCCAGACCAATTTAATCCAGGGAAAATAGATCAGCGCTACAGCCAAGACGTCATAGGCACAGGGGCCGTTAAGCTGTAAGAGGTGCCCAACCTTTTTTTTTCTCTGCCAAACATTAGAAGAATAAGAACTGCCTTGGGCCACACATTAAATACACAAACTCTAAGGAAAGCTAATTAGGAAAAAAAAAAAAATTCATGCATACTTTCTGTGATACATGACGCCAGATAAGCCAAAAAGGGTCCTCATAGAATCAGAATATGGCCCATAGGCCACAGGTTGGACACCCTTGCAGAGCGATGGTTACACAAGCTGCAGTGTATATGAAGTCCCACTGGCCGAGCCCCTTGACCCTCACCAGGAGGTCAGTCATGACTGCATTCACTCCTTTGGCTCTCAGCATTCAGAGGGCCACACACATGTCTCGGCTACATCACACCGAGACTTCACTCCCAGGTAGGATCTCACAAAAGGCAGGTCCCTCGGATGTGTCTTTGTCTCCAGGTTTTTCCCATGACCCCTCTGCCTGCTTCCTCTTGGGCCTACTAGCAGGTGGAGAGAAGCTGAGCAAGACTGAGACTGATGCCTGCCAGCCTGGAGAGGAAAAGGGCTGGTCCTCTTCCTCTCTCTCCCTTCTGTGGACATCGCCCCGTCCATCCTTCTAAGGCACTCTCCCCGTCCGGAAACCTTTGGTGGCCCCCATGGTCCACCACATAAACCGAGCTCCTTGCCCTGTCCTCACAGCTTCCCCCATGCAACCCTGCAGTCTCTGCCCTCTGAACCTCCTCTAGCCCCCACCTTGCCCCTCAGCTCCACCCATGCACTGAAGATGTCCCCTTTCCCCGTCCTCCAACAGCACTTACTGTGTGCCAGGTCCCAGCTGATCCCTTCATAATAGGGGAATTCTCATAGCACACCGCTGAGATTGATGCTGGGATTAACACTCTGTTGTAAATGTGGACAAGGGGCACAGAAGAATTGGAAACTGGCATCAGTAAGTGACATTGCCAGGACTTGGCTCTCAAGACAGTGTGACTGCAGTCACCTCTCTCTCTGACACATCACACCTTCCTCCTCCTGCACCTCCAGGACTCTTGGGATAGGGTCCTCAAATTGTGAGCCCTTGGGGTTTAGAAGAGTGCTGGTCAACCTATCATTACTGAGCGCCTGCCGTTCACCTGCCGCCCATACAGGCCCCAGGGTCTAGATCTGAACACCAACTTAACCTTCAAGGATCTGCCTGTATAGCAGAGAGATAACATGAAAATAGCCAATTTTAAGAAAAGGGATAATAATGAGGTGGGCAGGAGGTGCTTGGGGACCCAGACCTGGGGTGACTAACCCATCCAGGGCAATGCCCAGCCTAAACGCAGAAGGCCATGGAAGAAGCTGCCTGGCCACACAAGGAGGCCGCTCAGAAGGAATAAGGGCCATGCAGGGGCCCAGCCTGAGCAGAGGCACAGAGGACGGTGTTTCAGGAGATGTGAGATTTATCATGTCAGACGATTATATAAAAGAGACATGAGGGGTGGAAGCAGTCAGAGGTGACGAGCTTTAGGATTGCATTTGGCTGCAGAGGTAACCAAAGCCATCCACAATGGCTTAGCCAATTCAGAGAGTTGTTTTTACATATAACAAGGAGTCTGGGACGGGGCTGTTCACGAGTCAGCCTTCCTTTCCCTTCCTGCTCTGCCAGCCTTGTGATCGCAAGACAGCTGTTGCCCTTCTGAGCCTCACAGCCAGCTTTCTAGCAGGAAAAAAAGAGAGAGAGAGAGAGAAATGTTTAAAAGGATTTTACTGAGGACATCTGTCCTTTATTATTATTTTTAATTGTGGTAGAATACATATAACATAAAACTTACCATCTTAAGCATTTTAAGTATCCAGTGAAGCTGTACTAAGTATATTCATGTTGTTGTACAACCATCACACTATTTCTAAAAATTTTTCACCAGCCCACACAGAAACCTTGCACCATGAAGTAATAGCTCCCCACGTCCCCTCCCCATAGCTCCTGCCAACCACTATTCTACTGTTGTCTCTATGAATTTGACCACTCTAGGTACCTCACATAAATGGTATCGTACAGTATGTGTTCCTTTGCATGTGACTTATTTCACTTAGGGCAATGTCCTGGAGTTCCATCCATGTTGTCCCATGTATAGGTATTTCCTTCCTTTGTAAGGCTGAATAATATTCCATTACATGTACATACAGCCTTCTGGTCAAACCTGTATTACCTGTACATACATTCATTAGTTGGTGAAGACCTGGGTCACTTCCACCTTTCAGCTGCTGTGCATAATACTGCTATGAATATGGGCGTACAAATATCTCTTCAAGTCATGCTTCAATTCTTTTGGGTTTATACCTGGAATTGGAATTGCTGGATCATATGGTAATTCTTGGTTTACTCTTTTGAGGAATCACTGTACTGTTTTTCATAGCAGCTGCACAATTTTATGTTCCCATCAACTGCACACGAGGGTTCCATTTTCTCTGTATTCTCGCCAACACTTGTCATTTTTGGAGTTTGGGGTTTTTTTCCCTATAGTCGTCATCCTAATGGGTATGAGGTGGTGTGTAATTTTGAATTTTATTTCCCTGATGTTGAATATCTTTTCCTATGCTTACTGGCTGTCTTTTTCTTCTTTGGAGAAAAGTCTATTTAGGTCTTTTGCCCATTTTTAAGCCGGGTTGTTTGTTTTTTGTTGTTAAGTGGTAAGCATTCTTTATGTATTCTGGATAGTAACCCCTTATCAGAGAGATGATTTGCAAATATTTTCTCCCGTTCTTTGGGTTGCCTTTGATTGTGTCCTTTGATGCATAGAAGTTTTAAATGTTGATGTAGTGGAATTTATCTATTTTTTTTCTTTTACCTGTGCACTTGGTGTCATATCCAAGAAATCATTGCTAACTCAACGCTGTAAAGTGATTCCCTAAGTTGTCTTCTAAGGCTCTTCCATTTAGGTCTTTGATCCATTATCAGTGTCTGCCCTTTTAGTTTGGAAAATAAGACCTTTCCTGGAAGCCCTTTCGCACCCTCTCACCGCCTGACAGGTCACCCAGAACAGGCGATGATGGGCACTTTGCCAATCCAAAGAAATTTGGAAGAAAGGGAAAATAGGTATTGTGTAGATAACAAGCCGTGCCTGTCCTATCACTCACTTCCTCAGGCCAGCATGGGACAATACTGAGCATACAGTGGGCACTTAATAAACAGATGTTCATGTTTATACCAGCTGAATTCCCTCATGCCTGGCTGAGGAAGACAGGGCAATGGGATGACTTCATGACAGCACAAATAACCCTCGATTTGAAACTAAAGGTCCAAGCCCTGGCTTACCACTTCCAACCTGGCTGAACCTGTGATACAATCTCTTCCCTCTATGCAAATGTTTCACAGATTACAAGGCCCTCTTGCATACATTATCCTTTTTCATCCTCAGTGGGAAGGACCCAGGGAAGTAGATGTAGGGCAGCTTTAGTTAATCTCTATTTTCAAGATAAGGGAATGACTGCCCAGAGAGGTTAAGTGATTTGCCCAAGGATGCTCAGCCAGAAAGGCCCCTCTGACTTCCTAGGCCATGGGACCCCCTTCCTGCCCATCTTGGGTGAGTGGGGAGCAGGGAAGATCATGAGCAGCAAATGAAGGTCCAGACAGGAAAGTGCTTTGCAGACACTGAGGTGTCGTTTGGTTGTTCGGTGTCTGTGTAGGTTGGAGATGGTCCTCTTTTTTTTTTTTTTTTTTTTAATTTTTATTAAGAGATGATCCTCTTTGATCTGTGGAGATGAGACAAGGTGAGGATTAGGTTGAAGGAGGGTTGAGGCTCCTGCTTTTCTCCTGGGCACCTGTGGGTTCAGGCAATTATCAGGGCAGGGAGAGCTGCTCCACGGCCAGCAGGCACCACAGCCCAGCAGGCAGGTAGCTCCTACAGGGGGTCTTTGCCCCTGGCCTGGATCTGAGGACGGCACAGTCAGACCCTCCAGCCGCATGCTCTATTGCCTCGGCTCCCACCCCTCTCCCTTCCCCAGGAGCCCCTTTCATCTCACTCTCCCTCCACCAACTCTTTCCCCTCCTTGCTCTCCCCTTTCAAAAGCGTAATGAGTCTGATAAGACATTGTCTGCTTAACAGGATTAGCCACGGAGATCTCTTGTCCCCTCCCATTCATTCAGTAATACTTCTCATCTCCTGTCCTGTAATTTTCTGCTGGTATCAGAAGCTCCGGACCACCTCGGGGATACTAATTCCTCCTTGTTCTTTGATGGTGTGACTGCTGATGTGCTGGACTGCCCCCTCCCATCCCGCAGCCACAGAGGCCCTGTGGGTAAATTACACAAAAACCTCACATGCTCACTACTTCCCAGGTCAGCCACTGTCCCCCCCACCGCCACCCCCACCACTTCGGCTTCTAGTTCTGGGAGCAGCAGCTGCCTCTGATTTATGGGCCAAGGAGGCAGTTCTCAAGCTGGAGCTTAAGTGGCAGAAGAATGTCAGATGAATGCCCCTAGTCCCGGCCTATCCTGTCCTGTCTCCCTGCCCCACACACTGCCCCTTGGAAGACTCCAGGCAGGCATTGGCAGAGGTATTTTGGTACGACGGGTGAGAGCCCTGAGCCCTGGACCTGGCTCACTGCCTGGGCCTGTGACACAGACAACTTAACAACGTCCCCAACCTCTCTGAGCCTTGGCTTTGACATCTGTACACGGAGGGTGATGATAGCCACCTGGAGGGGTTATGTAAAGCACAGAGCACAGTAGCCAACACACAGTAGGTGCTCACTCCCTGCTGTTTCAGGCCTGGCACTCAGTGGGCACAGGGAACACAGTTGGAACTGACCAAGAAATGATTGCTTCAACCCTGAGTCACATCCCCAAACTCTTCTTGCACCCATTCTCTCTGATCTTTGTCTTCTCTAATCGCCTTCTTTTCAGGCATTTTTAGGGACTGATGCAGAGGAAACTTTATGGCCCCTTCAACCCAAAACATTAATAGAACAAATTGTATATAAAACGAGCACATTGTACCCCACGATTGCATCAATGTCCACAGCTATGACTTAATTAAAAAAAAAATTAATAGAAGAAAGCTTGGCATACAGAATGAATCCTAAAAAGAGGTAGCAGGAAAAGAAAAGAATTGCCTGTTCCATTCCCCCAAACCACGGCTAAGGCCACAGAAAATAAGCATCCTGAGAAAGAGGCTAAGTCCAGCATAGTCACGGACTGAGGCGAGGGGGGGGTCACACTGGGTGGAACCCTGATCAGGGTTAACAGGCCATTCTCAAGGAGAGGGAGAAGTACGGAGAGTGCAGGGGGTGCCTGGAGGAGTAGCAGAGGGAGGGAGGAAATTGCCAGAGACAGAAGAGGCTGGAGCTAAATCTAGGTTAATTTGGAAACAGTTGTGTGATCGATTATGCAGAAAGTGTTAGCAAGTGAGAGGTGGGAAATTGCACCTGTCTGGTGAAAGGGCTCAGAATTCCAAGTGCCATGGGGAGGCCAGAGCTGGCACCACTCTGGGGAAGGCCGAGGTGGGGAGGTGGCGTGTGCGTGGGAGGCTGGAGGGGCCAGTGTCCTGCCCTGCCACGAAGAATATAGCAAGGATCATCCATGATGCCCTTACTGTGTGCCCAGCCCAGTGGGAAGCCTTTACCTACATTTCTCAAGTCACATTTGTAACACCCCAGAGGACAGCGTCATAGCTAATGTCAATGAGCAGATGCTGGACTTCCAGGCCAGCATCGTGCAGGGATGTGAGGTCTCTGTCCTGAAGGAGCTGTGGAGTCAGACAACCTGGGTTCAAATCCCAGCTGTGCTGTTTTCTAGCCGTGTGATGTTGGGCAAGCTTCTGAATCACCATGAGCCTGGTTTCCTCATCTGCAAAATGAGGGTAATATCACCTACCTCTCGGGATTAAACTGAGGTGGTGCATGTAAAATGCATGGCACTGTGCCTGGCACACAGCGGAAACTGACAGTGTGTCTCCATCACCCTCCCCTTCTCCTCCCCCATCCACCACTATCACAAAAGACAAGTCATCATGCATTTTACAAATCCATTGTAAAAGGGAAGTATACGATGAAAGCCAGGAAAAGGGTACAGGTACCACAAGCTAGGGGAGCAAGAAATGATGAAGGACGAGGCAGGGGACAGGGAAAAGTAGGCTGTGACTAAGAGCTGAAAGGTATGGAGATTACAGTATCGAGAGGTTACCACGTGGACCCACTGAGTTGGGGCAGGATACTTGTGTATTCGCAGTTTTTCAATAAAACAGACTCCCTTTGAGAGCAGATAAGACACAAATGTTGAAGGGACTGTGAACATTTCTTCCTCTGCTGATAAGCTCCCCGGCTGGCGTGGCTGATAGCTGGTGTAGCCACCCTGAGTAGTCTGTAAGTTAAAAAAAAAAATGGATGTTTAAACTTCACTAAACTGCCTCTGCTCTGTGAGCAGCCACAGAGGACTTTTAAGAGTTCTAAGAAGTGCAGCGCCTGTGGCTCAGTGAGTAGGGCGCCAGCCCCATATACTGAGGGTGGCAGGTTCAAACCCGGCCCCGGCAAAACTGCAATAAAAAAAATAGCTGGGCATTGTGGTGGGCACCTGTAGCCCCAGCTACTCGGGAGGCTGAGGCAAGAGAATTGCCTAAGCCCAAGAGTGGAGGTTGATATGAGATATGACACCACGGCACTATACCGTGGGCAAAAAATTGATACTCTGTATATAAAACAAGAAAAAAAAAAAAAAAAAAGAGTTCTAAGAAGAGGCAAATGTGAGCCTGGAATAATCTAGAACCAACCACACATGTGGTCACTCCAAGCTCTGCAGTGTGCTGCCATGAGGGTGATCGTTCGTTGAACCAACACAGTGCCGCCCCCAGGCCAGGTGCTTGAATTTGTATGACAACGACAAGTCTGTGTGATTGGTACTGCTGCAGCACAACCTTATAGCTGAGGAAACTGAGTCAGTGAGGGTAGGTGACCTGTGCACGGTCACATGGATGGAACCCAAGTCTCTATCCGACTTCAGAGCCAAGTGCTCACCACTGAGGTAACGGGCCAAGATCCAGGCACTCACTCATTCATTCAATCAGGGAGTATTTTCTGAGCATAGAAAGGGTGACTGAAACTGAGCCCACAAGCCCAGAGTAGGGGACAGGTAGGGAGCCCCTGCCTCGGGGAAGCTGTGGCCTTATTCACCAATATGCGTTGGGCCTTTACCACGTCCCAGGCTTGGGCTGTGCTGAGGCCCAAGAGGCAGAGATGGATGAAGATGACAGCTGTTCTTGGCCTTTGGAGGCTCCAGCCCTCACTTTGGGGCCCTATCTACAGGACATAGGCACTAAGGGCCTCTGGGGACACAGGCAGGCCTCTGGGGTGGCAGGTGCTGAGTGAGGAAGCAACCATAGGATTGACAGTGGTCCCCACAGCCACCCAGTGCCCTTAGAGCCAC
The DNA here is from genome assembly GCA_963573935.1 of Arctocebus calabarensis. Classification (NCBI taxonomy): domain Eukaryota; kingdom Metazoa; phylum Chordata; class Mammalia; order Primates; family Lorisidae; genus Arctocebus; species Arctocebus calabarensis. The sequence goes on from CAUYON010139565.1 coordinate 17,514, forward strand.
CAGCAGAGCACAGGGGCAGACATACACAGCTTTGAGAGGTCAAAGTGCCATGCCCTTTTGGACCTATCCCCCCTGGGACACTCTGAAAGACCAGGTTTCACATTCTCTGATTGTAAGCACCCCATTGTCACTAGAGATACCCAAGAAAGAAAACGAAGTCGTGGCCCAATTCTGCTGCAGCCCAGGGACTCCTCCCAGGAAGCCTGTTCGGGGGTAATTAGCACCACTTTACAGATGGGAGAGACTGAGGCTCAGGGGGTTCTTGTCTGGGACTTGCCTGCAGGTCATACAGCTGCCAAGTGGCAGAGCCCCCCACCTTTGGGCTCTGGATCCAGTGTTCCGTCTGCAGCATGCTCCAACCCGAACGGGCAGGCCCCCCGGGGTCCCCAGCCCAGGTGTTATGGGCTCCAGAAGAGTAATGTGCGGCGCCTTTAAAGAGATTGCATTCTGTCTAGGAATGTGAGGGTGACCCCACAGGGAACAGGCAGGAGAGCATCCAAATGTGACACTTGAGTCCCTTCCAGGCCCCAGGCTGTGGCCCAACAGCAGGAGTCATGAACTGTCTGGAAAGGCGGTCCTGGCTAGCTGGACTCAAAGAGAGGGTCTGAGAGGGGCCTTGCTGGGGTGCAAGGCAGGGGTGGGAAGGAACCGGTGGTTCTTCACAACAGCATGGACGACCCAGCTTTTTGATTTGGGCAAAGTTGCTTCCTCATCTATTAGAGTAGAAGAAGAAAACCCCCAACCTCAGGAAGGTGTAGCGAGAAGGCAGATGGCAAGCTGGCACAGTGCCCAGAATCCACCCTGCTGTATGGAGATGGGGCTGGGGGGACAGCAGCGGCCAGGACCTGCACCACCCCCCCTGGGGCTTATACGCCAGAGACAGTGCCAGGTCTGAGTAACAGGTCAACCCTCATCCTGGCAGAGATGAGTGTGCAGTGAAGGAGTCATGGGGAGGGTCTTCTTAGGGAAGCAGGAGTGAGCTGAGCTCTTAAGGGTGGGTCAGAATGAAAGCTGGGGCCTGGCATGGCAGCTCAGACCTATCATCCCAAAGTGCTAACTTTGAGAGGCAGGGGTGGGGAGATCGCTTGAGGTTAGGAGTTCAAAACCAGCCTGGGCAACATGGTGAGACACCCACTCTACAAAAAATAGAAAAATTAGTTGGGCATGAGGCTACGGTAGAAAGATTGTCTGAGCCTAGGAGACCGAAGTTGCAGTGAGCTATGATGACACCACTGCCCTCCAGCCTGGCTGACAAAGCAAGACCTCATTTCCAGCAACCTTGGGAAGAGGATGGGAAGAGTGTCTCAAGTAGCAGCAAGGTGTCAGGGAGCAGGAGGCCAGAGGAAGGCCAACATGACTGGAGTTCAGGGAGGGCCCAGAGGTGGGGCCAGAGGACAGGTGGTGAGCTTCAACTGCCTTGTTAAGGACTTTGCTCTTCCTGCTAAGAGAAGTAGGAAGCCACAGGTTGGTTTTCAGCTTGACCAGGTGTTTCCTTCGAGAGGATCCAGCTATAGGGAAAATGGCCATCAGGGGGCTATAAGGAGGGCCGGGCCCCCCTAGAGACTTCCTGTCATTGCTCAGTTGCAAGGCCACCCAGGGTAAAGGAAAAATCCCAACTGCTCCGTGGCTGGTGGGAGTCTGGGGCGCGGAGTGGCCGTTCCAGGGAGGAGCAAAAGGGTGGGGTTGCACCTGATAGGGGAGCCAGGGTGGGCAGCCACCACGCCCTCCCCATGGCCCAAGAACACAGGGGTCACCCTCCCTGCCAGCGCCTGATGGCCATCGGGGCGCTGTTGAAGCCAGGCAGCGCTCCCAAATTGTAATAACAGTGATTTCGATTTCCCTGTGAGCATCTGACACGTGGAGCAAGAGCCACCAAGCCCCCTGGCGGGGAGCATAAAAATGGGGGTGGGGGCTCGGGCAGGCGGAGGCTGTCGCCCCCGGCTGGGCTCTGCCATGTGCAGCGGACGCGGGCTGGGAATAAAGAGGCTTATTTCAGCACCCTGTTATTATGGCATCTTGTTTTCATAGTTTGTTCAACAAACCTCTCTCCCTCTCCCCCCATTGCCTCTCTTTTTTTCATCTTCCTCTCTCAGCAAATCCATTTAAATGCAGTTCTATTCTTAAAGCGCCCCTCTCATGCATGTCTAATGAATGTCAGGGAGACGCTGTTACAATGGGGCTGAGCGGGGTCCAATCGGCAGTGTGTGTACAAGTCATTTGAAAGGAAGCCTGGGAGCGCTCCAGTTTTATTGCAGCATAATTAGAAATAAAATCTTGTTGCAATATGAGAATGAGAGATGTGTGCTAATCTCGGGGTAGAGAAAGACAGAGCTGTATTTAGAGAAAAAGATGCAGAGAGAGAGAGAGAAAAACAGCCACAGTGCCTCCTCCTCTCCCCCCCCACCCCCAAGTTTCTCCCGCTGGTCTCTCTCTGAGACCCTCTAGGACTTCCTAGGGGCCACTCAAGGGACAGTGATGTGACCCTTCTGGATCTCAGTTGCCTAAAGTGGTCACTCTGCCAAGACCCCAAAGGGGCAGGGCCACATCCTTCTGGTAAACCCACACCCTTCCCACCTATTTCACCAGCCCATGGGCCGTAGGAGGTGGGGGAATGGCTTGCAGATCTCTGCACTTGGAGGCTGAGACCCAAGCTAAGTTGGGTGCCTCCCACTTAGGAGAGTTATACATTTGTTTATTTATTCAGTCCTTCCAAAACACTTGCTGTTATGTGCCAGGCACTGGGTTGCATGTATCCATTAACTCCTTTAGGTTCACAGATTCATTGTCTCATTCAGTGTCACCCAGCTAGAAAGAGGAGCACAGTTCAAACCCAAAACCCTCCGCCTCCAGAGCCCGGCTGTCTTTGCCCCACTGTGCTATCAACTTCCTGGGTCCTCCTCAGGAGTCCTTCAAACATGCATCTCTCCAGTAATACCATGTCTTGTAGAGCCCAAGGGCAGGGATAAAGGGGATGGGACCTGACTAATCCCTCTTACTGGGCAGACTCAGATGGTGACAGCTCAGCTCTAGGACAGCAAATCAAACCAGGAGTCTGGAATTGGTGGGACAGGGAATTGGTGGGACAGAGGGACTGTTATGTCATATGCATGTAAAGACAACTCTGGCTGGCCTGGGGAGTTTGAGTCAATACTGGCTCCTGGGCTTCCAATGGAGATGAGGGTAAAAGGAGAGGAGACCTCCAGCCTTGCCCAGCCAAACTGCATAAAGAAAGAGAAGCCTGGGAGGTACTTTCAAGATCAAATGGTTCGGTCTCCTCATTCATCATTTAGGGAAATTGAGACCCAGAGGACCATTGGGACTTATCCAAAGTCACAAAGCAAATTAGAAACCAATTTCTCATCTCTCAGCCCAGTGCACTTGACTTCACCATGCCTGCCTCTGCGTAAGAGTTTCCAGGGGAGAGACTCCCACAGAGGCTATTTCTCAGCCATGGCACTATTCAAGCAAAGTCTCGACCCCTCCTAGAAGCCCATGATTGGGCCAGGTACGAGAAATGTGCCTCAGTGCACTAAGTTCAAGATTGGCCAAGTCTAGATCTAAGCCTGGCCCCGGGGCTTGATTTGGCTGAGAACAGCATAGCTCCCAGGGTCCTCCAGCCCTGCAGGAGAAACAGAGTCCAGGTGATACAGTGTCCTGTGTCCAGAGTCCAGGTGTCCTATGAGGACAGCACTGCTCCAAACCCCACATCTTCTTGCTTCCCCCCTTCACTTCCTCACCTACAGAGCTGGCAATAGAGGAGCAAGGGAATAGGCCAAGGAACACATGGCAGCACTTTGTGTCACCTGTCAGGAGTCTGGCCCCCCAAGCCCTAGCGCAGCCTGGTGTCACATGAGACCATGGTACCCAGCCAAGTCCCCAGAAGACCCATGCCAGCAACAGGTAGATAAACCCACCAGCTGCCCTATGGAGGCTGTTCAGTTGTGAAGTCCTCCTCTAGCCAGCTCCCTCGCCCACCCTAGCATCCACACTGAGGGGCAGCCCAGAGTTTCTGGCTCTGCGTGCCCCACAAGCTTGCCCAATGGACATTCCACCTGCCGTCCACCCAATCTTCTCCTGACCCAGGCATGTCCACTCAGCCAAATTGCAATTCCACAAGGAAAGAGAATTGATCTGAAAGATAGGAGGCCTCTCTTGACATCTGTGCTCTGACCCAGACTAGCTGTGTGACTCTGTGCCTTAGTTTCCTTCAGTGGGGAGTGAGATGGTGGCTGAGAGTTGAGTCTTCCATGGAGGGTGCAGATGAGGCCCTGCCTGGGTTAAAGGCCCCTTCCCAGGACTGGTTTTGTTCGTTTGTTTTGTTGTTTTTTTGTTTGTTTGTTTTGCAGTTTTTGGCCGGGGCTGGGTTTGAACCCACCACCTCCGGTATATGGGGCCAGTGCCCTACTCCTTTGAGCCACAGGCACCGCCTCCAGGGCTGGTTTTCTGCTCACATCATTCCTGAGTGATGCCTTCAGTCTCCTCCCTGTTCCCCATCAACTCTTGGTCCCACTGAAGAGTCTTAGGCTCAGTCTTTCTCCACCCCTCACACTGTCACTCTCTGAACTCAGCCTGTGTAGGACAACCTGACACCTGCTGACCTTCAGGTCTGGCTCTCCTTAGCCATTTCTCACCCTATCCCAATGTGTCCCAGAACAAGGCCCGATTCTAGAATGTCAGTGCAGGAAGGGTCCTCAGAGAACAGCATGTCCAGATGAGGAGTGTTTTTCTGCTCAGGCTGTCATAGACAATACCACAAACCATCCAGCCTAAACACATCTTTTTCATAGTTCTGGAGACTGAAAGTCAAAGATCATGGTGCTGGCAGGTTTGGTTTCTGGTGAGGGCTCTCTCCCTGGCTTGCAGACGGCCGCCTTCTTGCATGTCCTCACATGGCCTTTTCTCTGTGTCTGCACATCCCCAGTGTCTCTCCCTCTTCTTACAAGGGCACCAGTCTCATGGGATCAGGGGCCCCTCCTATAACCTAATTTAACCTTAACTAACTCTCTAAAAGCTTTATCTCCAAATAAAACCACATTGGCAGTTAGGGCTTCAACATACAAATTTTGGGAGAACACGTTCATTCCTTAACAAGGAGGATTTAGGACTTAGAGCCAGCTGGGGAGCTGGCACTTGAATCCCAGTTCCCAGCTCATCTTCTGTGTGACACCTACTATGCTGCAAATCTCTCCCCAGGGTCGGAGGTTTATAATCCCAGGAGTCCAGAGTCCAGGTGGGAGGAGAGGAGGAAAAATAGGTCTCTCTTCCCTTGGCTTTTTCAAACCCAGGCTGGCAGGTATCCCAGGGCCCTCACCATCAGCAGAAGTAACAAAAAGGAAAGAAAGGCAGGTGCCCTGCAGAGTCTGCCTTATATAGCTCCCTGCAGGTGCCCTGGTGCTGGGCCCCCAGATGGAGGCTAATTCCAGGAATTGGTCCAGTATTGATCATCCCACCTTCCCTGCCCCCCCTGTACAAATAGCTTGGGAGGAAAGGACAACCCAGATGTTATGGAGGCAAGTTATCTCATTAGTCTTATGAACCATCCACAGGCTCCAACTGCAGGCTGGCCACATCATTTTCACAAATCTATACTGCATGGAGCAGCAACTGGCAACCTGTATTGATCGCAATTTCTCTTTTGGAATTGGTAGGTCCCTGGGGGCCAATTGAGGTACTTGGAAGCTCTGGCATCCTGAGGCCACCCCCAGGAAATAGACTTGTCTGTTCCAGGCTAAGTATCTCTTCTCTTCCAAGAAAGATTAAATGGTTTTTCTGCCCCTGGCCAAAGCCTGGTCCGGGTGCAAAGCCTCATTCCATTCCTTCCCTCCCCTGCAACTCCATACCTCCCATTGCCTACTAGAACCTTCCTTGTATGGCGGAGTAGGGAGAGCAGAGTAGGAAACCCCTCCATCAGCTTTTGGTCTGCCTGCTTCAAGAAGGCATCTGATTCCAGCAAAGGAAAAGCGGCTCCCAAGCCCCACGTGAATACCTGTGCTCAGTATACCCGTCGCACACATAGCAGGATCCTCTCTCCAAGCACACGGTGCAATATACATCACGATGTCCTTTAATAAACATTGTCACATGGACACCACAAAAAGAACCCTATGAGCAGAGAAAACCAGGGTTTAGTAGCCCCAATTTGGAGATGCATGAACAGAATCCCCAGTCTTAAATCTCCCATTTCTGAGTCCAAATACAGAGCTCTGTACAGCCCCCATTGAAGCCTACTCCTCCCCAAGCTGCCAGCCCTTCCTCTGTCCCCTGCGCTGCCCCATCAGCCCATGCAAGAGTACCCAACAAGTTCACATGCCAGCATACACTCTGCCCCCTCACACGCAAATCCAGCCACCTGCTCATGATGGCACCTTCCCACTCATATTTGGCACCCTAAGCCTCAGCATCTGAGTCCTCCCAAAAATGGATCCCCGCCTGATACCCCGAACTCTTACTTCACTCTGCACCAGCCTCCTACAGGAGGCGTTTGTCCATCCTTCCATGCAGTGACTGTAATGTCTTCTGAAACTGGTGTCATCTCGCTATCTGCTCACCCTGTCCTTCTGGCCCTGGCTAGTGAGAGGGAAGTTGCCACCAGAAGCAGCCAGGGAGCAGGAGACCAGCCACTGCTCAGAAAGGGGAGAGTCCCCTTCACAGGGAAGAGGCTGCACAAAGCCCCTTCCAAAATGCAGCACACACTCTCCTGCAGGTGGGTTCGGGGAAACCGCTCAGGATTGGTGTTCAGGAGCCCTAGGTGCGAACCCTGTCTCTGCCACTCATAGATGTGTGGGTTGGGCAAGTCTCTTAGGCTGAGCCATAGTTTCCTCATCTGTAGAGAAAGAGGAACAGCATGGACTTCCCAGGCTTGTGACGGGGCTGGGACTTCCGGTCATTTCTGCAGGTGGCTGCTCAGTGATTCAAGCACCTCCATTGTCTTTCTTTCTGAGTTTATAACACGATTTAAGATAGTTCACCAGTTAAGCCTGGATCCCTCTCCAAACTCAAGGTAGCCCGTACCCATGAGAGGTACCCAAAAGGGCTGGAGAGAGGAAGTTTATGGTTGAGGACCCTGGACACAGCGCTTCTTCCTCAAGGAAGTCCCTCCTCTCAGGGACTGAGCCTGCCTTAGGCAGGCAGAGGTGGACACACCCAAGGCAGTGTGACTCTGGAGCTTCTGTGTGCTCTGGTGCCCCAGCACCAGGGCACCTGCAGGGAGCTATATAAGGCAGACTCCGCAGGGCACCTGCCTTTCCTTCCTTTCTATTACTTCTGCTGATGGTGAGGACCCTGGGGTACCTGCCAGCCTGGGTTTGGAAAAGCCAAGGGAAGACAGACCCATTTTTCCTCCTCTCCTCCCACCTGGACTCTGGACTCCTAGGATTGAGATTTGCAGCATAGTAGGTGGCATGCAGGAACTCCTGACCCCACTTCTGTATTCATTCCTCTGCTCTAGATGTTGGGTCCTGGACTTGAATGTGGTCCATCTGGAACCAGCAAGCCTGGCAGTTTGTAATCTCTCTTCTGGGTGGAGGTGGCATTTCCCAATTTCTAATCCAATCCCCAATGAAGAGGTGTGTCCTTAGTCAGGGAAGGACATGGAAGGCCAGACTGCCGAGGGAGTGTCCACTTCCCACCTTTCCCCTGGGGCCGGTGCCCCTGGGTCTAGTCTCGTGTGTTTGCAGAGCTCCTGGGAAGTGTGAGGTTATACTGTGCACCCTGGCCTCGGCCCACAGCAGGGGGTCTCACTGAGAAGGTGAGCCCACTACCATGGTTTACACGGCAGACTGTCTGGGCCTGTGTTACTGTCTGCATTGCTATCACTTTTTCTTACCTCCAAATCATCAGTCTTGCTTTATGTCCCAGCCTGGAATCATCTGAGCTGGGGAAACAAGGAAAGGATTAAAAGTGGCCTATAAAGGCACTAGTGGCCCAAACCATTGCAATGTGGCAGCAAGGGCGAGACAGGGGACAGACTCCCAAGGTACAGGGCAGCTTCGCAGCAGGAGTCCAGGCTGGAGGTCCAGCTGCCTCACCCGGGGTGTATTGAGGGGATACATTCACGTGCTCACCTGGGCATCTGCTATGCGCCAGACACACTCTGGAGCTGGCACACAGGGGTGAACTCAAATAGCCTCTTGCTCCCAGAGACAAACGCCATGTGCTCTGGGGACAAATAAAGCAGAGTAAGGAGTTTGGCAGGTATGTGGGACACATACTAATTTTGATAGCGTGGTCAAACAAGGCTTCTCCAAGGAGCTGACATCTAAGCAGAGACCTGAATGAGGCAGCAGTGAGTTGAGGAAGGAGCATTTCGGGTGCAGAAAGAATAGTGACCGTGAAAGCCCCGGGTGGAAATGAACACACACACACGAGGACACTGATTTTAAAACCACTGCAGTAGATGATCTTTGAGAGGCTCCAACATTCTTTAAGCTGCGAACTTATAAATTGCTGGGAAGAGAAAGGATCATAAGGTTGGCCTAATTTACTTCTCCCACTCAATACTTAAATCCCCTGTGCAATGTCTCAGCTAAGTGTTTCTTTAGCATCAATTTAAATACCGCTGGTGACAGGAAACTCATGATCTAGCAAAGACGCTCATTCTAGTTTTTCACTGACTTGACCCTCCCCAACTTTCTTTCCATTTTAATTATGGTAAAATATATGAAATTTACCATCTTAATCATTTTTGTAAGGTTTAAGTTCAGTAGTATTTAAGTTGAGTTTTTGCAAAACTCCAACCCTATGCCCATTTAGACAACAAACTCCTCTTTTTTTGTCCCTCCAGCCCCTGGCAACAACCATTCTACTTGCTGTTTCCATGAGTTTGACTACCTCAAACCTCATAGAAGTAGAATCATACCGTATTTTCTTCTTGTGGTTGGTTTATTTCACGTAGGATAATGTCCTCAGTTCATCTGTGTTGAAACATGTGTCCAAAGAAATCTTTCTTAAGGCTGAATAATATTCCGCTATAGACATACATTACACTATTTGTTGTTCATTCACCCGTCCACGAACAGTTGGGTTTTTTCCACTATTGTGCATAATGCTGCCATAAACAAGGTGAACAAATATCCCTTCGAGAGCCTGTTTTCAATTCTTTTGGATTCATACTCAAAAGTGGAATTGCTGGATTCTATGGTCATTCTATTTTTAATTTTTTGATGAACTACCATTCCACTCATGCTGTTCAATCTTGACTTTTACATGCTTACAAAAAAATTATTTTTAAAGGTCTAATTGGACATAGGAAAAACTGTGATTAGCAGTGGCAAGACGTTGGCCAGATGCAGAAACACTCAGAAATGGGAGTGGGTTAATCTGGGAAGGATTCCTGGAGAAGGTGAATTTCCAATTGGGATCAGACTTTTAAAACTGTGATAGAGTTCCCGGAAGTTTCATTTACCCATTCATTCTGGAAAGATTTATGGAGTGCCCGGTATGTGCCTGAGTAAAATGAGAGCCTACTGGAAATGTTTCGGGTGGAGGGGCCACATGATCTGGCCCAGGGTTTAACATCCCTCTGACTGCTTGCTGAAGACAGGTAGGGGAAGGCACATGGAAGCAAAGAGGCCAGTTAGGAAGCTGCTGTCCCCCGCCCCATCCAGTAATTTCCCTTACTTTGTCTTAGACCAGTGATTTTTCAGCTGGTATGCTATGAGAGGATCTTAGGCGTGCTGCATGGATTTTTAAAAGATCATTAATTAAATTATTTTCCAAAGAAGTTCAAAGTTCACACTCTTTTCTTTCTTTCTTTCTTTTTTTTTTTTTTTTTGATAAACATAGTTTAAGTGTGCCATGAAAGTTTAACTACAGGTTCAAGTGTGCCAGGAGATTAAAAAAAAGGTTGAAAAACACTGCTCTAGACACTGCTGGGATCTGTCCAGTTCACACCCTCCTTCCAGCCCTCAGTTCCCCCTTCCCTCTCCTATCACCCTCCTCCCACCACATTTACCCTCACACCTCCCTGAGAGCAAAGTGGCCTGAGCCCCCCAACTTGTCTCCGTCCAGCCCCTCTGGGGCCACTGAGAGCCCCAGAGCTTTCTACCAACTATCTCTCCATGGCTCCTGCAGCTCTGGGGAGTCTCCAATGCCCAGCTCTCTGACCTTTTTGAGAAAGACAAGAAAGATACTCTCGGCTCACCTTTCCCTCCAAATTACCAAGGAGGGGCTTCTTTATCTCCAAGCTCCATGCTCTCCAGCCCAGCTCCCCAAGAGGCAGAGGAAAACCTGCAGGAAGGTTTTCCCTCTTCCACAGGGAAGAGCTGAGGGCCAGGGCGCCCGAGCCCTTCTTCTTCCTGAGATGACGTGTTGACTCAGCCACCTGTGTACTGGGGACTTTTGTATGCAGTATTTCATTTAATTCTCCCAACAACCCTGTTCTATTTTCTTCACTTTCCTGAAGACGACGTGGGACTCCCACAAGTTTGGTGAGATCATAGTGACATCACTGGTCAGAGTGAAGGGTCCTTATGGGTTTATCTAATCCAGTGGTTCTGCCCTGCACCTTGGAATCTCTTAAAAACCTTTTTTAAAAGAGCAATTTCCAGGCCACCACATCCCCCAGAGATTCCAAGTTTAATTTGAAAAGCTCTTTATATGATTCTAATGTACAAACATGGTTAAAAATATCCACCTAATCCAACTTTTCTCTGTTTTTATCCCTGGGAAAACTGAGGCCTAGAGGGGAAGATTGGACTTCCCTAGGGACGCCTTGTGGTGTTTTATGGGACAGCTCCCCAGGGCTTCCATAACAAAGCACCACAAACTCTAGGGCTTAAAACAACAGAGACTTATTGTCCCACGGTTCTGGAGGCTGGAAGTCCAAAATCAAGGTGTCGGCAGGACTGAGCTCTAGGTGAGGAGCTTGTCTTGCCTCTTCTAGTTTCTGGTAGTTACTGGTAATCCTTGGTGTTTCCTAGACATTAGAAGCATCACTCCATCTTCAAACACCACTCTATTCCCAATAAGGTCACAGTCACAGATCCACATGGATATTGATCTGAGGGGGACACTATCCAATCCAGTGGACATACAACCCAATGTCAGGGGCAGAGCAAGATCCAGCCCAGTCTCCTAAGTCCCAGTCCTCAGGTTTCCCCCAACCCTGGACAGGTCCACCCTTCTTTACACTCCTCCTCTCACTCATGGCTTCCATCGAGCCCCCTCCCTACCCTTCGCCCACCCCCCAGCACTAACAACCACACCTCTCATGATGGAAGGACTTTGAATTCTAACTGTGGAATCACAGAGGACAGAGGCCAAGTCCAGCGCCTGCAGACACTCCAGAAGGACTTGATAAATTTAGACAAGCTGAACTGAGTAGATGAATGCCCCTTCAACGGTAGTGAGGACCCCGCTGATGGAAGCAACCAAGCCGAGGCTGGCTGACCATATATTCCTGAGTTCTACTGCTGTTCCAGGGCAGTTAATCTAGCATAGAGCTTTAGAAGAGCATAGGAAATAAACCAATGGCCTAGGCTTTACCACCTACTAGCTGTGCAAGCTTGGTTAGATTATTTAATCTCTCTGAGCTTCAGTTAATAAAAATAATGGTAATAACCATTTCAAAGAGTGGTGGTGATTAAATGGGATAACGCATGTAAATTTGTTGGCCTAACTCAGTAAATATTTAATTTTAACAAAAGCATAGTCCTGTTCCTGACCACCAAGAAAGAGGATGGCAAACCAGGCCAGAGTCTTCACAGAAATAATAAAAAAAAGAAAAGGACTTACTAACCATGATCTCCCTACTCATGAGCACGTTGACAGATGACACCACAGCATTTGAGATATGACAGGCAGCGTCAAAGGCAGAGTCCACATTTAAACACGGCTCTGTGTCCCGATCCCGCAGTGACACTGCTGGCATCTGGGGTGGGACGGTTCTTACTCAAGATGCCCAGCACCCTTGCCTCTGACCACTAAATGCCCTTAGTACCCCTAATTATGGTGTCAACCAGAAATGATCCCCCCCACATTTCCAAGGGCCCCGGAGGGGGCTGGACCCTTAGGTTCCCACTGCCATTTTCTCCTTCTCCAGTGGGATCCGGCTGGCCCCCAGGAGCAACACCCAAAGATGAAGGTTTGGCTGGTCCATAAGCTGCGGTCTGGCTCTGGGGGCCGGCCTGAGGTCCAGCCTGGTGCATCTGACTCGCTGACCCGCCGGCTGTGCCTCCCTCTGTGCTCAGCAGCGTATGAGGCTCACTCCACGGGCCGCTCCCTCCTTCCCTTCCCCAGCAGGGCCCATCATCTGATTCTCATCAAACATGCAGAACTGATGTTGCACGAGTCCCCCCCAGAGGGATTAACATAATACCCCCTGATTTCTCCTTCCCCTCTCCCTGTGCATCCCCCTGGCTGCAGCCTGCCTTTGTTTCAGGGGAAGCAAAACACGGTGTCTGAAAACGTTACTGCAATTAAATATGCACAAGAGAGGGGGAGGGGAGGGGAAAATGAGGACAATGAAGGATGTGAAACATCAGATACAGCAGCTGCTTGTTGCTATAGAAACCCTAGCTCCCCACCACCATCAAGGCAGCATCAGCCCCCCGAACCTCCCCCCCAACTGGTTTAAAATTCCCATAGGGCTGCGTGCCCCATTTGTCCCGAGGTGCGGGGAGATGCACGATCACAGAGTCCCAGCTGTCCGGTCCAGGAGCACCTGTGGGCCTCCAGCGCTGATCTCTGTCTTCCCATTTTTCCTCACCCCAGCAGCACCACCTCCTCCCAACACCAGTACTTCTGATTGGCAGCAACACCCTCCAGTAGTTCTGCATTCCAGTCCCAGTTACATAATAAATTACGGGAGAGCTTCCCCGTTTGACTTTGGGATGTCACAACATGGAGACAAAACAGCACAGGCAGAGTCCACTGGGGGAGCCAGGCTTTCTCCGGCTTCCTGGGGTCCTCTGGCTGCCGGCTGGCTGCAAAGTTCAACTCCTTCCCCCTTCCTTCTTCTCCTTGTAGGGGTCTGCACGGTTGAGGTCTGTGTGCTGGAGGGGGCACATTGGGGAACTCAGAGAGAGAGCCCCTAGTGAGATGCAGCTCATGGCAGGGGTCACCGTGTAGTCCCAGACTTGGGCCTACACCACCACTTATCAGAGGGGACAGGTCGGGAGAGTGGTGCAGCAACGGTTGGGGAGACAAGAGCAGGGTGGCACAAGGGAGCTACATCCCTACCCTCATGTCCCCCCTAAAAAGTGGATGCAGTCTTGGGCTGGGAGTTGGCCATCCTCCTCCATTCCACCCGGATGGGTGAAGTCTGACGGTGAGAGCCCCACAACGTGGGGCATCCCAGGGAAGTCCAGTCCCACAGAGGCGTGTGAGAGAGCAGAGGAGGAGGGGGAGGGCGAGGAAGGGCCCCCCCAGATGGGCGATAATCAGCGCCATTCAGAAGCAAGAGGCCAGACGGATGACGTCATCTGAAGCCATGTTAAATAAATACCTGTTAAAACATAAAATCCCAAGACCGTGTAGCCTAAAATACAGGAAAGGACTGACGCTGCCTTCCAGTATGTGAGGGGCAGGGGTGTGGGTTCCGGCTGGCTCTGCAGACTGGCTCCACACGCCTTTCCCAGTCGAGGCCCTGTGGAAGGAGCTCCAGGGCAGATCAGTCTGAAAGTCAGAGCAGGCAACCTTGGAACCGGCCACTAAGTGAGGCAGTGAGTTCCCCACCCCAGAGATATTAAAAGGAAGGTTGGAGAACATCTGTCAAAGATGTTGTCAAGCACAGTGAAATTTTCCACCACACAGGTCTACAGCTTTTTCTGTTGAAAAGTGTCCTTTGGTGACGTCTGCACTTCCAGATGCTGAGAATCTTGGACTTGTGCTTGGGGTCAGGGGATGTCAACACCACAGAATATTCCTCATAGGAGAGTGAACCAGAGCTCTTGTCATTGGTTGAGGAAGAAGCAGATGTCTAAATAATAGAGTGGGAAGGGCGTGGGGCTCCCCAAAATGTTTCCCTAGGAGAGCCTGCCACCTGATGCCATCGGGCCCTTCCTGTGGGTTCCGCATGCCTCTCTCCCCTGCAGCTTTCTGTCACCACCCGATTGCAGGGCCCCCTCCCAGTAGAAATGTCAGCCTGGGGTTCCGCATGTCTTCCTGGGAAGCAGCTAACCCCCCAGAGAGAAGGCAGAGGAACCCTGAGTCAGCTTCTCCATCTCACTCTGGCCTTTGTGGGAGCTTAGGGAATCCAGAGCCAGCCCCTCCCCAACCCTCAAGTCCAGGTTTCTTCTTTAAATTAGCCCTTATTAGCTCAAGATCAAGGTCAGCCTTGGGACCTTGGACAGGGAAATGCACCCACCTCTGAGTGGAGTCTTATGTCACATTCAGGCACTGTCAGCTACTCAGGTGTGCTGCTCCCTGTGCTCCTGGTCCCCTGCTGAGCCCCACAGTCAGGGACAGGAATGGGGGTGGCAAGAAGCATAGAGCATAGTACCTGCCCCTTTCTCTGCCTCGAACAAAATGGGTGTTCAAGAAATGTTTGTTAAGCTGTGATGCCACAGCACTCTACCGAGGGCGACAAAATGAGACTCTGTCTCAAAAAAAAAAAAAAAAGAAATGTTTGGTAAATTACTGTTGTGGGAGGTAGTGCAATAGCTCACACCTGTAATCCTAGCATTCTAGGAGGCTGCGGCGGATGGATTGCCTGAGCTCAAGAGTTCAAGACCAGCCTGAGCAAGAGCCAGACCCCATCTATAAAAATAGCTAGGCTTTGTGACAAGTGCCTGTAGTCCCAGATACTTGAGAAGCTAAAGCAAGAGGCTCACTTGAGCCCAAGTGTTTGAGGTTGCTGTGAGCTATGACACCATTGCACTCTACACAGGGCAACAGAGTGAGGCTCTTAAGATAAGATAAAATAGATTAGATAACATATCGGTTGTATATCTGTATCTCCGTGTCTCCATTCCCATATAGCTCAGACTCCATCATCATTTGCTGAGTGAATAAAGGATTTAAATTAAGAAAAAAAAATGATTGAGTGTTATGTTCATTTCAATGAAGAGGGAGAGTGGGGAGTCAGAAGATCCGAACACACTTACTGGCTGTGTGACCTCAGCCACTCACTTCACCACAAATCTCCGTTTCCTTCTCTGTACAATGGAACCAGCACCTCACACAGCTGTAAGAGCCCGCGAGCAAAAAGTATGAAAGAGCTTTGCAAACTCTTGCAAAGAAATAGGAAAGATGAGGGCTAATAGGCACTGAGTGAGCACTCACCTTATTAGTTTTGTAAATCTGTGCATCTACCCTAAGAAATATTATTTGTACAGATAAGGCTCAGAGCGGTTAAGTACCTTTCCCAAAGTCACACAGCTAATAATTGGAAGAGCTGGGTTGGAATCCAGATCTTTGACTCTAAAGCCCAACTTCTTTCTGTTAAACCCTGAGGCATCTACACTTAAAGGAATAAAGACTATCACTTGGGTTTGTCATCGTGTTTGTGTGTAGAAACTCCTCGTGGACATAGATGCCACCCTGTTTTGGAAAGCTGCATCAGACTAAGGAGTGATGGATTCTGTCCTGATTGTGTCTCCAGAAAACAGGTTTTTTATTACTTCCCACGGTGGGCTATACATCTCTGACGTACAGAAGGAGGACGCCCTCTCCACCTACCGCTGCATTACCAAGCACAAGTATAGCGGGGAGACCCGGCAGAGCAATGGGGCCCGCCTCTCCGTGACAGGTAGGCAAAGGGGTTGGGGGAGGACTGGGCACGCTGGGGGGGGAGGCGCCAGCCCTTGTGTGCACTCAGCATGTCTGCAGCACCCAGGGACTCAGGGGACTTAGAGAAAGAGGTTAAAGAACACAGGGAGTGAAGCCACCAGGGAAGGCCTCATCAGTATGGTTTTTGGTGCTCTTCACAAAAGGACTCCAGAGATAAATTCTTTTCAGGAGACTGTACCAGAGGAAACGTAACTCTCCCAAAGGACTGATAAGTTTCCGTTTTCAAATAATGAGGGTTACGGAGCCCACCCTCCCTTTCCTTTTTTTGCCTACCTTGTTAGAAAGTTCATAGATAAAATCTAATACCCAAACATAGTAACTATTAGTCTAGATGTGGGGGATTTGGGCATTTCTGCAAGTCTCTAGGTATTTTTTAAGATTCTGTTTTATCAATCAGTATATCTTTTGTTGTAGGCTACCTCACAACATTTGAAAGTAGGCAGAATATAATTTATAAACAAAAATATTTCTAAGATGAATAAAGGATTCTTATTATGGAGTGGTGATTGCTTCTTAGGAGGGAATCTGGAAGCTGATATCTATTGAATCCCCTGTGTACCAAGGGTTTCCTTCATTTTTTTCTCTGTTCAGGCACCTGCAAGGAAGGTGTTGTTTTCCCTGTTTTTACAGACGAGAAAACCAAATCTTAGCGAAAGAAGAAACTTATCTGAGTTATTTAATCAGTGGGTGGCAGAGCCAAAATTCAACTCCGGCCCCTGGTCATGGGGTCCTTCCAGCTGCAGGACCCCATAGAAGGGGCTAGTTGAATGCCCCCATCCATGCTTCCATCAGAAAGAGTAAAGAAGGTACATGGTACTTGAGGGAGGCTTTGTGAAACAGTGGTTGCCAAACTTTTTTGACAGCAATCCCCAGACAGTCATTTTTATCATAATCTATGCAAGGCATGCTGGTATTTTTCAACCACACCCTTGCAAGGCACTGCGATGTTTTCTATTCTATTCTATCCTGTTTTGATTTTTCTAAATGCTGTTTCAAACTTACCAAATAGATCTAACAGCCTTTTAACAGTTTATGACCCAAAAGTTGAAATCTTGAGGAAGTGAGAGTGGAGCTTTGGGAAAAAGGATGAATTAAGAGACAGAACATCAGCTTGGCGCCTGTGGCTCAACGGGCTAAGGCGCCAGCCACGTACACCTGAGCTGGCGGGTTCAAATCCAGCCCAGGCCCGCCAGACAACAATGACGGCTGCAACCAAAAAATGGCTGGGCGTTGTGGCTGGCGCCTGCAGTCCCAGCTACTTGGGAGGCGGAGGCAGGAGACTCGCTTGAGTCCAGGAATTGGAGGTTGCTGTGAGCTGTGATGCCATAGCACTCTATCCAGGGTGACAGCTTGAGGCTCAGTCTCAAAAAAAAAAAAAAGAGCCAGAACATCTAGCTTTGAGGATTAGCCTCACGAAATCACACAGCCTCTCTAGACCTCTGGAAAAGAAGCCTGCCTAGGAGACGGCTCTGACTCTTGTTGACCACTTCGGTGGTCTGTGGCTTGGTGAGATCTACTCTGTCCATCAGCTCAGGACCCCTCGCGTCTGCTGCCCTAACACTCTTGGAGGACAGGAGCCAGGAATGCAACCCCCAGGCTCCCTGATCCACACAGTGTCTTCAGTGCCTAGCCCTGTGCCTGGCACATAGTAGGTGCTAAGTAAGTATTTACAGCATTAATCAGAGCCAGGGGAAACTGCTGTCCTTTGGGGAGGAGACGGGGCTGCACTATGCGGCTTGACTTTAGATTCTGCAGCCCAGTTCCCTAGGGGTGCACTTCCAAATTATAGGGGCTTGTTTGTATGGCATTTTGCATCTCATTTGCATGGCTCTTTCAAACAATGCAGGGAAAAGCACAGAAATCCCCCTTCCTACACGCCTGCTGCCTTCTTCTCCAGGAATACCTAGCCCTTTTCCCCTCTAATCTCCTGGTTGGACCTCTGATCTTTTGTGGGTAATAGGCAGGAGTCCTTCAAAAAAAGACACTGGGCAGGGAAAAGGCCGAACACAGAGAGACAAAGGGAGACAGAGGAGAAGCTCCGAAGGGAGCTGGGGGAGGGGGCCCCCCCGTGCTGGGACACGGGCCTTGATGTGATGTGATGTGACAAGGCGATCTGGAAGCTGCTTGTCTCGGCAAAAATGCAACTGATACTGCAGGAGTGGTGCCGAGTGCAGAGGGGAGCCCACCCCACCGCACTTCAGACCCACCCCCAGAGCTGAGGACGGGGGTCACTCCAGAGACAGGAGAGAGGCCGGGCTCAGGCAGCAGGTGGGGTGTTCAGTCTTTCGTGGCCAGAGCTCTGTAAGCTCCTGGGGCTGGTGGCAAGAAGAGTGTATTTGTACTGGGTCTCCAGGCCCAAACATAAAAGGAAAAGTGAGAATGGTTCAGGTGGTTGTGTCCTGGAGCTGAGGACAGGAGCCACATCTGTGGCCTCCTGTTAAGGGGGGGGAGGGCAGTAATGAGATATATTCTTAAAAGGATATTTGGGAATCAGGCCCCAACCGCAGTCTCAGCCACACTGCTCATCAGTTGTAAAACCGGGCATAAAATAAAGTTCCAAACCCAAGCTTCCTATCTGTAAAATGGGAGCGCGATCACCGCATCCTCCACTGGTCTATGAGAACAGAGTAGGATTGCAAATGCAGAAAGCTCAGCGGGGTGCTCAGGAAGCCCTCCTTGGACCACAGCTGCAGTCCTTCTAGTTGGCTGCTGTGTTATCATTCCTCTACCCCAAAAAGCGTGAGGGCAGGGGAGGGAGCAGCTCGCATTCCTCTGCATCTTCCCTGTTAGCGGAGGCAGTTAGTTGCAAGAACAGTCTGAGCCCCTGCCAATTGTAGCCTCACAGGAATCATCCCACAGATCTAAGTGCTTGTGGCATTCACCAAGTGCTTTCATGGGCATTAGCTCACCTTGTCCCCACAGCCACCTAGCGAGTGGCCATTTTGATCCACATTTATTAAGGAGGAACCCACTGAGCAGAGAGACTGAGCAACTAGGCTCAGGTTCCCCAACTCATGAAGGGCAGAGCCCTAACCACCTCCCCAGGGCAGCGCTGTGTATCCGGCCATCTCCTTCAACCAGGGAGCCCCAGAATCCCAGCCCAGCCCCACCCCGCCCCCACGCACCCCTAGTGATCCCTCGGGCAGGGCCATCTGTCTCCCCCAGGCCTGCATCAGTGTTGGCGGCACCCGGTCCCCCCCCCCAGGCTGTCGCCTCGTACACGCCGCAGCATTTTACTTCTGCTCCAGAGTAATGAAAGAGGTTTCTTTCCCTCAGAATTTAATTTCACGCCTGAGCCTCGGTGATTAATTCTCTCCCCCCAGCCCCCACCCCTTCCCCTACCGCCCTGACAGCCCCTCCACTTGTAAATTCTGTAGTGTGCCACGGAATTTGTGTATTTTGCATCAATTAAGTGTCACATTGAGTAATTCTTCCCTGGCACTGGGTTTGTTTATCTCAACCATGTCCACCTGGGTGGGGGGTAGGAGGCTGCGGAACCTGGCAGGGAGGGCCGGTGGCCTCCAAGTGCCATTGCCCCGCACATCAGCCACTCCGTGTTGTGCCTGTAAAGCACTTTAACATTTTGCCATTGGTTGCCCACAACAGCCTTGTGAGGTCTGAAGGCAGTGTCGTCGCCTGCACTGTGCAGATGAGGAAACTCAGGCTGGGTTGATACAAGACTCATCCAGGGTCACGTGGCTGATCAGTGACCCAGGCTGACCTTGCCCCTGGTATCCCACTTTCAAGCTTGAGCTCCTTCTGCAGCCCACAGGCGCCTCCTTAACAGTCCCGGAGGGTAGCAGGAGAGCAGAGCCTTCTGGAAAGTCTTTCCCTCAGAAAGGAGAACTCTTAGCCCAACCTCTCTCCAAGGGAGATAAGCTGAGGATTGAGAAAAGTTCCCATCAATGAAGGGGGACCCGAGGGAGCTGGAGGCTCTCA
Source organism: Arctocebus calabarensis (assembly GCA_963573935.1). NCBI lineage: Eukaryota > Metazoa > Chordata > Mammalia > Primates > Lorisidae > Arctocebus > Arctocebus calabarensis. Next base: position 37,182 of record CAUYON010139565.1, read on the forward strand.
CCATTTGCTCCTGAGCAAAATTTAGTATTTTCGATTATTCCATCTCTGACTCCACGTACTGAACAAGAGTGAAGGAGGCCTGGTCTCACCTCTGCGGTGTGATCCTGGACAGCTCCCGCACCTCTCTGGTCTAAACACCCTCATCTCTCTGTGCGCCCCAGGTCCCTAAGCAAGCTCCATTATTCCACGGGTCTGCATAGCTCTGCAATGTGCAGTCTTATCCAGAAAAATCAGGCCACTGGCCCACCCATGCCTGAGCGCCCCCATTCATCCTCCCTCAGACATCTGTGGCTCAGTCGCCTGGTCCAGCACTGCCCCAGGGAGCTCCAGTCTGCCCAGGCAGACAGCTGTGTGGCCTGCTGCCGACTGACCTTGGAAGGGAAGTGCTGGCAAAGGTGACCTCTGCAAGGGCAAGTAAGGCGGCAGAGGGCGTGGGATGGACGTGCTCTTCTGTGCTTTCTGAAATCTCACCATGTGTATATCACCTGTTCACAATAATCACACCGTTAAAACTTTTCTTTTAAGAAAAGAGAGAAGTTAGGCGGCACCTGTGGCTCAGTGAGTAGGGTGCCGGCCCCATATACCGAGGGTGGTGGGTTCAAACCCGGCCCCGGCCAAACTGCAACAAAAAAAATAGCCAGGCGTTGTGGCGGGCACCTGTCGTTCCGGCTACTCGGGAGGCTGAGGCAAGAGAATCACTTAAGCCCAAGAGCTGGAGGTTGCTGTGAGCTGTGATGCCACGGCACTCTACCAAGGGTGACAAACTGAGACTCTGTCTCTAAAAAAAAAAAAAAAAAAAAAGGAGAGAGAAGTTATTTGAAAATAAAATGAAAAGAAAAGGAAAACTCTGTCATAGTTGTGAGAGTGGCCTGGGGAGGCATCTGGAAGAGGTGACGCTGAAGCTGGTGTGTAAGAGAATAGGAGTTGGCGGGGTGTGCAGGTGGCCCAGAGGTAGAGGTGGTGTTGAGTAGGAGCCTATGGAGATGTAAAAGCAGGAGGAGATCCCCAAGGGGCAAAATCCCAGGGGGGCCTGGGAGGGTGCTAGCCTGAGAGCAGATGGGACACCACTCAGAAATGACGAGGGCATCCCACACAGCGTCCTTCCCCTAGGGACCTTGGTCTTCTGCAAGTTAGGGCCATAGGTCTCCTGGTCATCAATTGCTCTTGGCTGGGGAATGCAGAGGAGGGCTACTCGGGGTGGCAAGTGTGGTTGGCAGAGGCTACCTTCCTAATGCTTCTGGGCACCCACAGAAATGCCCTGCTCATCTCCAGACTGTCCCTAGTGTGGGCAGAAGACAGGGCAGGGGCAGGGAGACCCCCCCAACCTCGAGGGGCTGCCACCCTGACGGAGACTTATGAAGACCTGCAAATTTGAGATGTGATGATTCTCATGTCGCCGAGTGACTCTGGGAACTCTATGGAAGGAGCTCTTGCTCAGGCTCCCCCTCTCCACACATCTTGCTCTATTTCCCTTTCCTCCTCTGTCTTTCTGTCCTTCTAGCCCTGGACTCCACTCTAACCTCTTCTCCCAGCCCCACTGGGAGTCCCAGGCAGGGTTTGCAGGGTCTAAGTGCAGAAGACACAGTGAGCCCTCCCCAAAATGTTCCTCTGGAGCTGCACCGGGGGCTGCCCACCGCGGGCACCCATGGGCAGTGGGCTCCTGTCTGGGTGTTCGGCCCGCTTCACCCACCCACAGCTGGCCGGGGCTGCCGACCCTCTCTGCCTTCCAGACCCTGCTGAGTCGATCCCCACCATCCTAGACGGCTTCCACTCCCAGGAAGTGTGGGCCGGCCACACCGTGGAGCTGCCCTGCACCGCCTCGGGCTACCCACTCCCTGCCATCCGCTGGCTCAAGGATGGCCGGCCCCTCCCGGCTGACAGCCGCTGGACCAAGCGCATCACGGGGCTGACCATCAGTGACCTGCGGACTGAGGACAGCGGCACCTACATTTGTGAGGTCACCAACACCTTCGGCTCGGCAGAGGCCACAGGCACCCTCACAGTCATCGGTGAGTCAAAAAAAGCTCCTTTTGCAGCCCCACTAGCCTCTGGGAGCACTGCAGGTGACAGGGGAAGAGTGTGCTTGTCCAGCTGCACCTTCCTCTGCCCAGTCCTGGCTGATAATAGTTTGGAAAGGCAGTTTGGTAGCCTGGAAAAGCCCTTGGTTTGGAATCACAAGACCTGCCCTTTGGTTCCAGCATCATCAAATAGCAACTGACTTTGGGCAGGTCACATAACTGTGACCATCAGCTCGGGGTAAAATGGGATAATGATCCCAACCTTTCAACCTCCCAGAAGTCACGAGGCTCAAACAGGATGAAGAGGGTGCTGGTGACATACTTTTCATGAAGGCAGGGCTCCTTAGCTTGCTGTGGGGAGGACTTGCATCCCCATCCTAGACACTCAGAATATTTAACAGTAATTAACAGAGGCACTGATCAATCAGACCTGACACTGGGAATAAGCGACCGACTCAGCTACACCAGGACCTGCCAGCTGGGTATCAACTCCCGCCCTTTCCTGCACCTCTCCCCGTTTCTCCTAGGGGTCCCAGAAGCCAGTGTGGGGAGCAGGTGGAGCCCTCCTGCTGAGAAAACCCAAGGCGGGGAGGGAAGGTAGACATAGAGGGGCTGATGCCAGGGAAAGGCCAGGGGGCACCCCCACATCTCTGCCCCTCCCTTGTGCAACCTAGCCTCAGGTTCCCCATCTGTCATGTGGAGAGGCTCCTTCTGTCTCCAGCACCCAGAATCTACCTCTCCCAGCTCCCTGCTATCTGAGCTGCAGTGGGATTTGGTTCTGGTGACCCTTGGGGAAATCCCAGGCCTCATGGGCCAGCAATAGCCTGGAAGCATCATGAGGGCCATTCAACGTGAGCAGTGGAGGGAGCATGTCCAGAGGTGACCCCAGCCTGTATCCTGCAGGAGGGTCCCTCCGCCACGAAGGCTGACCAAGGCAGCTCCTCCCGCCTCACACCTGTGGGTCTGCAGACCCCCGGGCAGGCCAGCTCACAGCACAGCCCACCCTCTGGCCTCCTGGGCCTGGCATCGAACTCCCCCATCCCAGATGTGGGCCCAGCCTCCTTCCCGCCCTCTGGAGGATCTCAATAGCTGCAGCCCATTCATCTGCAGAGCCAGGAAGAGGCTCCTCACACAAAAATTCACTGTGGGCTAGACAAACAGAAAGAGCCCCCAAGAAGAACCCTGGGAGCGGCAGTGCATGGGACACACCTAGGCGACACCCTGAAAGCCCTGCTTCAGGGGACGTACAAACAAGCCCTGCACAGCAGAGCAGTCAGATAGAAGGTCCAGGCCTGGTACCCCCTTCTTGCCCTAAGCACTGTCCAAAAATGTTTATTCTGATATTACCTTCACCTCCTTCTGCTACCCATACACAGCCTCAGGAAACAGGTCAGAAGGGCAACACACCCCCAAATCCTCAGAACATTAGGGACCTCGCTGTGGGCAAATGGAGTGACACGGCTCCTGCACCAGTGCACATGGGTGGGCACACACACAGACACAAGTGTGTGCGTTGCACTTCCCACACCCACATTCACACATGGGTGGTGCCATACGCACGCGCAGAGACGCACATCCCCTCAGCACAACAGGGCCACGTCCAGATGTGTACACACCCACACTGCCCCAGAGTGCCTGCCCCTCACCCCTCCTCACGGTGGGCTCGGCAGGACCACCAGGTTCCAGGGGAAGCAATGTGGCTTTTCTGTCTTCCAGCCCCTCTACAGCCTCTCTCTGGGGCTCTAGAGGAAAGCAGTGCTTTTCCCACCCCCCATTCTGCCAAGAAGACCCCTGTCCATCCTGCCACCATGCCCGTGCAGGAGAAAGAAGCTAGTTGAGCCCCTGGGAGTTCTGGCTGGTGATGGAGACAAGCAGGAAGCCACCTGCCTCGTAGTGCACTGACATTTGCTGGGCAGCTCTGGGGAGCGAGCAGGGATAGCCAAGGGTGACCAGCTCGGACAGACTTGCAATCTTCCCCTCTCCTGCAGGCTGCTTCACCGACTGTCCCAAGCTTCTGCAGCATGGGCCCCCTGTACAGAACCCCTAACCCGCAGAGGTCAGGGAGCAGCCAGCTTTACACAGTCCATGCAGTCCAGAGGGGGAGACAGAAAAAGAGGTGATGAAAGACAGTGTGCTCAGTGTGGAGTTAGGTACATACGGGGGGCCTGGAATAAGAATCCTTAATCCTCCCTGGGAGGGGGCGTGGTGTCCAGGAAGGCTTCTGGGCAGAGGTGACACTCAATGTGAAGGATGAGTAGGAATTAGGCAAAGAGCTCTAGGCAGAGGCCCCAGAGCAGCCTGGGGTATGCGAGAACCACAGACAGGTTGCTGGTGCTCTAAAAACTGTGTGGCTTTGGTGAGAATGGAAGGAAGGCAGGACAGAAGAGAAGCTGTGAGGGTTGGGAATGCCCTGAGTTGTTGGGAATCATGGACACCAAACAGGGGTGTGGCTCGATGCAGCAGGGAGGGTCCAGGCCAGGCCTACACCTGGGCAGTGGCCGGGGTTGCTGAAAAGGGTATGCACGGATCTGGGTCCATACATAGGAAATCAGTCAGCAGAAGGCAGTGGCTGGTTGTCTATGCAGGAAGCGGAGACAGCTGTCTGGGCAGGGGTGACTCTCTGGTGTCTCGGGTGGGCGACAGGGTCCAACACGCCGGTCAAGCTCCCCTCCTCCTCAGGGAGCCCGGCAGAGGAACAGACTGCAGGGAAGCAGGGGCCGTCAGAACAGAAAGTGCAGAGAGGCTCGGCGCCTGTGGCTCAACGGGCTAAGGCGCCAGCCACGTACACCTGAGCTGGCGGGTTCGAATCCAGCCCCCGGGCCCGCCAAACAACAATGACGGCTGCAACCAAAAAATGGCCGGGCGTTGTGGTGGGCGCCTGT
>CAUYON010139569.1:0-21750 GCA_963573935.1 Arctocebus calabarensis
AGATCAAATAGCGGTAAGTAGCTGGGTTCATCTCTTGGTTCTCTATTCTGTTCCATACATCTATCTCTCTGTTCTTGTGCCAGTACCATGCTGTTTTAATCACTATCGATTTATAGTACAATCTCAGGTCTGGTAGTGTGATGAGAACTGTAGTTTTAAACTACCCTGCGTCTGTAGCACAGGAAGGAACAAAGAAGGCGGTGGGAAGGGACGCTGAGGCAATATATGCTGGATATCAGAGCAAAGCAAGTGCCAACACAAATCGATGTGTAGGTTTCAAAGTAGATATCTGAAAGTGACAACGCAATTCATTAAACTTCTCTCCTCTATCAGAGATAAAAAAATGTATGGAAAAGAAAGGATTTGTAATGAGGATTTCTTTGGAAAAGGTATGCGGTGAGTTTTATCTCCATCTAGCCCAAGAAATAGGGCTGAGTGCCTCTCCTGTCACCTCAGGTCAAGAGAGGCGGGATTGAACAGGACAACCCAGAGAGCTTGATCTGTATCCCTTGCAATTGCGGGAATGTGTGGGTTCCATATTGAACTTTTGTATGACTTCTGCCTGAAAAATGTAAAAGATAGAGCTGGTTCTGCAAGCTGCTTGGAGCTTGGGAAGGAAGGAGTGGTTGATCCACAGAGGAAGCTTGTTCTCCTAGAGTTTGTTGTGAGCAAAGAATGTGTTTCAAGAGCTATAGAATGCCATAGGGCAAGTCAGCTGGGAAAGATGGAAAGCACCTGAGTTGAATAATTGAAACATTAGCTAAGCTGAGAAGACAAAGTATGACATTCCTAGCAGAGGAAACAGCACATGCAAAGGGCCAGACACACAAAATGGCCTAGCCCGTCCAGGGCAAAGTAAAATGTCCAGTGTGGTGCAGGTGAAATATGGAGCGGGGGGTGGGGGGGAGGGGTCAGAGAATAGGAAATCGGGTTAGGAACATGCCCATGCTATTTAGCCTTTATCTCTTAGGAACTAGGGTAGAGTTTATCTTTAAAATTAATACACTTTATTTTTGGAGCAGGTTTGGGTAAACAGAAAAACTGAGCAGATACTATAGAGAATGCCCACATAGCCTCTACAGTTTGCCCTATTATTAACATCTTATATTTGCTTGGTACATTTGTTCTAATTAATGAATCTATATTAAAACACTATTATACGACTATTATTCAGAATTCCTTAGTTTTTGCCTACTGTTGTTTTTGTGTTCCTCAAACCCACCTGGAATACCATATTATTAATACAGTTAATTGTCACATCTCTTTCTTTTGGCTATGACAGTTTCTCAGAATTTCTCTCTCTCTCTCTGATAACCTGACAGTTTAAAGGAATAATGGTCAGATATATCATTAGGATGTCCTTTTATTGACATTTTCGGATGTTTTTCACATTATGAGATGGGGATTGGTGAGTACTATGGATTTTTAAGTACAATTTGATCTGTGCTATACAAAAATCATATGGTCCCAATGCGGAGGTTGAACTAGTTTGAGTTTATTATGTCATTTATGAGCCCTGCAGTAGCTTACTGCCAACATTATTAGAACAACAACAATAAGAACGAAAACTCACTCCTTCATATGGCTCACCAGTCAGCCTCTCTGACCTTCATCTACTGGCACTCTCTTCCTTGTTCTTTTTTTTTTTTTTTAATTGAGATAGAGTCTCATTTTGTCACCTTTGGTAGAGTGCTGTGGCATCATAGCTCACAGCAACCTTCTACTCTTGGGCTCAAGTGATTCTCTTGCCTCAGCCTCCCTAGTAGCTGGGACTGCAGGCTACAGGTGCCTGCCACAACACCTGCCTTTTTTTTTTTTTCTTTTTTCTTTTTCATTTGGCAGACCCAGGTCAGGTTCAAACCCACCAGTCCTGGAGCATGTGGCCAGTGCCCTAATCACTGAGCTACGGGCACTGAGCCTTCCTGGTTATTTACACTCCAAACCTATGGGCTCCTGTTTCTATTTCTTGAAGGTACAAGGTGCAGTGTTGGCTACTCTCGGGGATGTTTTTGCTAATTGTCCAGGGGGAAGATGAGTTGGGCGTGAATTAGAGAAGGGACATATTAGAGACCTTGCGTGTCACAGAATTGACAGGATTTTGCTGATTGGATCTATGAAATTAAAGAAAGAGAGAATTTGAGCACAGTTCTGAGATTTGTCATTCCAATGGCTTGATCAAGGGTTGCACCATTCACTGAGATGGGGAATACAGGAATTTGGAGGGGGAACATCGTGAGATCACCATGACATACTGAGTTTGATTTGCCTGTGGGACGGCGAGGTGTTCTGGTCTAGCAGGATGTTGGAAATCATGAGTCTTAAATTCAGGAGGGAAGCTAAAATTAGAGTAATTGCCAAACAAGAGATTGTGGCAGGGCTCTGATTATTAATTCAACTGGGATAAACCCAAGGGACATATTTGCAGTAATTCAAACCCTTGGCAGTAAATAGTTTAATGTGAATTTCAGGTCAGCAGAGAAATTAAATTTATTTTGGAGACTATCAAGCAAAATGAGGCCAGAACTTTGGGGAGGATTTTGTGGCCATTCTACTCTCCAGACTTAAGCTAATGGCTGCTTCTTTTCAACAGGAATGGAAGTATAGGACTTGAAGAGGCTGCTGTATTAACCAATAAATACAGCATCAGAAGAGGTAGCAGAGAGGTTTGGGTCTTGGGAATGGAAAGGTAAGTAGGAAATAGAGTAGTAGGCAGACTGAGGTATCATGAACTTGCTCCCAGGTGTATTGTTTCCTTATAGTCTTTATGCCACTATATTTATATTTTTAAAAAATTACAAAAGTAGTGCATTCATGCTTGGCAGGTACTATAGATTGGCTTACTCCATTACTCATTCCAACTGTCTTCTCACTTGACTTTGCCTACTGTTCGATGAGGCTGCAAACAACATCCCCACATCCCCAGAATTCATTACAACCCGAAATGGCCATGTGAAATAGTTCGGGGAGTTGGCAGACGTTTCTGAATAAAATGGCAAAGATTTGTGAGGAGCAGCCCCTTTGTCCTTCTGCCTTCTTCCAGTCTGGAGCTTAGATTCAGGCCTGGAGCAGCAGAGCCGCAACCGTCTTATTACCCAGAGGAGAAAAGGGAAAGTTGAGCGCTGAGAGCAGCGGAGGGGAGCCTGGGAGACTCTCGTTCCTTGAGGCTGTCCTGTAGCCACTGCGCAGGTTCTGGATCACTCACTTCTGGATTTTGTCTTATGCCAAAACAAAAGGAAAAACAAACAAACAAACAAACAAACACTCTCCCCCTTCTTTAAATTACTAAACTGGCTTTCAAACTTAGCTGCTCATTTAGAATCACCTGTGGAGTTTTAAAGTTCCCAGTACTTAGATCACCCTGCACACCACCGATTGAATAGGATTTTCTGGGGTGGAACAGAAACCTCATTTTTAAAAATTTTTTCTGCAATTTTTTTTTTTTGGCCGGGGTTGGGTTTGAACCTGCCACCTCCGGCATATGGGGCCTGTGCCCTACTCCTTTGATCCACAGGCGCTGCCCCGTAAACCTCAATTTTTAAAACTCCCCACCTCATTCCAAAGTGTTGTCCAGATTGTAAACTAGTGGTTTACACCGCTGTTGTTGTTATTGTTTTTTGTTATTCCCAGCTGGACACAAATGTAATTGGTACATGTCTTGAAACCACATTCAAACCATTGAAGCATATAGTTCTCTCCTTTCTAACCACTTCCAGCTCTATTTCCATCCCTGGCAGAATCATAGTCCTCAGAGTGCTATGCCTCTTTCTTTAATATTTCCTCTCTGCACATACAAATATGTATTAGTTTTGTATTATAAAAATCCTTCTAGGGACTGTTCAAGTGAGGCCAGAGAAGTGACATTGCTATATAGCTTAGAAAAACCAGGACAAGGGCTCAGTGCCTGTAGCTCAGTGAGTAGGGCGCCAGTCACATACACTGAGGCTGGCGGGTTTGAGCCCAGTGTGGGCCTGCTAAACAACAATGACAGCTGCAACAACAAAAATAACTGGGCATTGTGGCGGGACCCTGTAGTTCCAGCTACTCGGGAGGCTGAGGCAAGAGAATCGCTTCAGTCCAAGAGTTTGAGGTTGCTGTGAGCTGTGATGCCACGGCACTCTGTCAAGGGCGACGGGTGACATAGTGAGACTCTGTCTCAAAAAAAAAAAAAAAGAAAGAAAAACCTGGACAAGGTTGACTTCAAGTTTTCAGTCTCCACAAACGGTTAGAACACCTGCAAAATGTCAGTATTTTAACATCCAAACTACATCTTCCAGCCTGCCTTTTGTACTCCGGAATATCAGAAGAAATAATATTTGGTTGATGCAGTTTAATATTCTTCAATTTCCAAAAAATCATATACAGTGTTTTGTTTATGATTAATTATTTAGCTATGAGACACAAAAGATATTGCAAATGATGTTATGGGGCTTTAGCATACAGAAGCCCTCAATTTTTGTGAGGTAAATTTCTCTTTCTTAAGTTCTTAACTTAAGTTTCAGTTGTTTAAAGGAAGGGTCTGTTGAAAACATTAAAACATTACCTTTAAAAAAGAAGCATCCTATCTTTTGGTCCTTTTTTTGGTTCCATTTTAAGTTGCAGATCACTTAAGTTGTACTTGGCACATGATAAAATTTTAGCAGCCTCACCATACCTGATACCATATCTAGAAATGGATGTAAAAACAATCCTGTGTGGAAAAGATCCAGCTCCAGGGTTAGCATTTCTGTAGCAACAAAGTATTAATTGTGTGAGGTTGCAATGTAACGGGCAAAGTTTTTTTCTCTTGGGAAGGAGAACTGCATGACAGGTTCTAGACCCAGGAGGAAGGAAGTTGAAATCCCAACTCTGCCCCCTAATGGCTATGTGACTTGGGGCAGGTTGCTAACTCCCTGAGCCTTGCCTTTCCCATCTATAAGGATATTGTGAGAATTCAGGAGATAACACATGTAAAGCATTTAGGACTGTGTCTGGCACACATTACATGTCAAATAAAGATTAGCTATTATGATATCTGTATTAACTTAGATAATAATCCTAAAAGCCTAGGCTCAAAAGTGAATTCCCATTTTGTGGGATTTCTACCCTCAGACCGGAGTCTCTATGGATTTTTCTCCCTTTCTCCCCACATTTCTGTTGAATTCTGTTGAATTCCTTGCTGTGATCTCACCATTAACAGCTCATTTTCTTCTTCTCACTCCACACACCTTCCTGAGCTGTAGCTCTCACCATATGCCGAATGGCTCCCATATCTGAAGCTTAGTCTAAATATTTTTCTCATACATTATGGTGGCCTTTTGAACATTGTGTGTCTCATAACATTTTATTCCCTAAATCCGTGTTGCCTCTTCGTAGAGAGTGCCACCATAACGTCCACGCCATTACTCAATTTCTGGCTGTAACCCTTCAATTTCTGCTTTTACAGCAGCCGAACAGTCTTATCAATCAGGCCTCCACTCCACCCACTTCTCTCCTTCCACGTTGCTACCACGCTCGTTCCGCCACCGTCTTCCCTCCCAGCGACCACAGTAGCCTCCCATTGTCCAGGCATCACTTGTCTGGAGCTTTAGTCATCTTTCTAAAATGTAAAGCTGTCATGTTATCTCCCTGCTAAGACCCTTCAGTGACTCTATTGTCCTTGGGATAAAACATAAATGCCTTAAGAAAGTTTAGAAGTTTATAAATCGTGATCTGGCCCATGCTTAGCCATCCAGCCTTGTCTCCTGCCCTTCCCTTTTTTTTTTTTGAGACAGAGCCTCAAGCTGTCACCTTGGGTAGAGTGCTGTGGCATCACAGCTCACAGCAACCTTCAATTCCTGGGCTCAAGCGAGTCTCTTGCCTTCACCTTCCAATTAGCTGGGACTACAGGCACCCGCCACAACGCCCGGCCATTTTTTGGTTGCAGCCGTCATTGTTGATTGGTGGGCCCAGGCTGGATTTGAACCCGCCAACTCAGGTGTACATGGCTGGTGCCTTAGCCTGTTGAGCCACAGGCGCTGAGCCCCTGCCCTTCCCTTTTTTTTGAGACAGAGCCTCAAGCTGTCACCCCGAATTGAGTGCTATGGCATCACAACTCACAGCAACCTCCAATTCCTGGGCTCAACCGAGTTTCCTGCCTCCCGCCTCCAAGTAGCCGGGACCACAGGCACCCGCCACAATGCCTGGCCATTTTTTGGTTGCAGCCATCATTGTTTGGCGGGCCCAGGCTGGATTCGAACCCGCCAGCTCAGGTGTACGTGGCTGGTGCCTTAGCCCTTTGAGCCACAGGCGCCAAGCCCCTGCCCTTCCCCTTTTTATACTCTAATGTTCAGACTCCCTGAGTGAACAGTGAGTGAACCTACGGAGGACTGAGTGAACCCACTGTGCTGCCTCCGGGTCGGAGCTTGCACTTGCCCTTCCCTGTACCTGCAGGTTCTCCCCTTGCCTTCACCCTCTGCCCAACTTTGTCTGCCTCACTCCTATGGATCCTTTACATTCAGTTCAAATGTCATTTCCTCTAAGAAAACTCTTGACTCCCGTAACTCCTGTATGCTGTTACAGGGCTTGATTCTTATCTTCGTACTTTGAATCACACTGTTTCATAATTACACGTTTAATTATTCCCACTATAGGGAAATACAGATAAGGGCTGATAGTTTGTGTAATCCATACCTATTACTCTATCAGGTACTTCCTGCACATCTTCTGGAAATGACATACCTTTTTTGATAACGAATTCTCTTGTAGTTTCTGGATGGGTTGGTATGTGAGTGTCTGATCCGAAACGGAGCAATCTTTATGCTAATAAAGCATAATGGATGCCGGCTTATTCTCCTTAATAGTGTATGAATATCTTTGTGGGTTTTTTTCTTTTCATTTGTAAATATGAATAATCATAATATCTTGTGGCAGATGCATCTTAAAGAATGATAGTGAATGCAGGGCCATGAGTCACCAAGTTGCCCTTCATGAATTGGGTGTTGTCTGACACTCCAAGCCATAGACTTGGTCACACACATTTTCCATCCAAAAATGGAAGCGGTATACACGGCATCAGACTCAAGCAAGTTGCTTAGGTGAACAGCACAGGCGCCTATGGCCTGTGCTCCTACCACATTGCCTCTTCTCTCTCAGCCTGCATCTGTGGCTCCTGGGGAGTTCCCTATAACAAGCTGGCTGAGAAGGAAAGATTCCAGGCCTGGTTTAAAGACGATTCTGAATGATACACTGACTGCCCCAAAGTGGATGGTTGTAGCACTACAGTCCCACCATGGGGTGGCTTTAAAATATGGAAGTAAAGGAATATCTTCCTAGGAAGCAGTATGAATCCACATTGACTCAGGCCTCGTGGCTAATGTTTGGCTGAATGGTCAAGCTTGAAAGGATCATGATTAGAAAACTGGTGACTAGGAGACCTGAAAAAGAGGCCTATGAGTAGAACTCTCAGAATATAAGCAGAATGTGAAGATATTATATCCTATGGGAATGCTCACCAAACAGTAATCTCATCAGAAGATCTTTTTTTTTTATTAGATAATAACTGTGTACATTACTGCCTTTATGGAGTACAATGTGCTGATTCTATATACAATCTAGAATGTTCACGTCAAACTGGTCAACATATTATTCACTTTACTTATTCGATTGTTGTGTTTAGATGTTTATACTCTACTGTTGATATATTTGACATGTACGCTTGCCATAGACACAGGAGAGGTCCCACCGATTACCCTCCCTTCGCCCGAGGCCCCCTTGCCTCCCCTTGCCCTCCTCCTCTTTCCTTCTATCTAGGCTACAATTGTGATTTATCTTTCGTATGAAAGTGTGGGTGGTTATATGTTGATTTCAATAGTATTGAGTACATTGGATTTTTTTTCAATAGTATTGAGGACATTGGATATTTTTTTTTCCATTTTTGAGACACTTTACTAAGAAGAATATGACCCAGCTCCATCCATGTGAACATAAAAGAGGTGAAGAAGAAGATCTTCATAAGCAGGTGGATGAGAGAACCTGTTTTGTGACCCTCTGCTGGTTCCTTTCTTCAGCCACCCCCATCTTAGCTCTATGGAAGCCAAATAAAGTAGTCCATAGGACCATTCGGGGGCTCAGCGACATGGATTTCCAATCACCACTGCTGAATGTCCAACCTGCCGATAGTAGAGACCACCGCTGAGCATTCATTATAGCACCATTCTCCAGGAGCACCAGCCAGCCACCCAGTGTTAGGTTGATTATAAATGATTACTTCCGTCATGTAAGAGAGAGAATTCTATTCTTATCAGAATAGACACTTCTGGATTTATCTTCCCTCTTCACAATGCTTCTTCCAAAAGCATCAGCTAGAGATTTAAAGAATATGTTATTCACATGATATTTCAGAAAGCATTGCTTCTGACCAGGGACTTCATAGCAGATGAGTGTGGCAATGGGCTCATGCTCATGGAATTCACTGGTCTTGCAATATTCCTCATTGCCTGAAGCAGCTGGGCTGATAAAATGGTGGAATGACCTCTTGGAGACATGGGCACAGTGCCGGTTGAGTAGAAACACCTTGCAGAACTGGGGCAGAGTGCTCTAGGATGTAGCGTATGCTTTAAATTAGTGCTCTTTCTCCCATAGTCATTTTTTTTCTGGATCCAAGAATCAAGGAGTAGTAATAAGAGAGTTTCTTCTTACTATTACATTTAGCGATCTACTATGATTTTTTTTCTTCTTGTCTCTACAACTTTATGCTCTGCTGGTCTAGAAGTCTTATGTCCCAGAGAAGTAATGTTTTTTCCAGACAGCACAGCAATGGTACCATTAACTTGGAAATGAAGAGAACACTTGGCCATTTTGGGATCCTCTTATCAGTGAATCAAGAGGAAAAGAAGGGGCTACTGGCTTGGCTCCTGTAGCTCAAGCGGCTAAGGTGCCAGCCACATACACCTGAGCTGACAGATTCAAATCCAGCCCAGACTGGCCAAACAACAACGGCTGCAACAAAAAATAGCTGGGTGTTGTGGTGGGCACCTGTAGTCCCAGCTACTTGGGAGGCTTGAGCCCAGGAGTTGGAGGTTGCTGTGAGCTGTGAAGCCACAGCACTCTACCCAGGGTGACAGCTTGAGGCTCTATCTCAAAAAAAAAAAAAAAAAAGAAGAGGGCTACTAAACTGGCTTGGGATAAATGATCCTGACTATTAAGTGGAAATTGGATTTCTCTTCAGAAAGGCCCTCTTAGAGACCTATATGACCAATATACCAAGGACAATTATGTTGGATTAGAACTGTTGTTGGTTAGGACTCATTAATTTCAAAGGACAGAATCCCAAATCAAACCAGTCTGAGAAAAACAAGGAAATGTACGTACAGAATTGTCTCCTGGAAGTCACGAATAAGACTGCAGTTGGCCCTCAGGAATGAAGTGGAACCAGCCTTCAAATGCTGGCATAGCTCCCCATAACCCATCTGCACTTCTCTCTGTGTGTCAATTTCATTCTTTATTTTTATTGCAAACTTATCTTCTTACTTTTTCCCTTTTTTTTTTTTAACTTCAGGTTAATGTGAGGGTAGAAACAATTAAGTTACAATGTACAATGTTTGCATTTGTTAGGTAGCATTCCACTTGTAGTTGTGTCCCGCCCCCAGAGGTGTGCCATGTACCCTTACATTGTGCTCATTCAGTGGGAGCTCATCGATCCCCCTCCTTCTTCCCCTCCTTTCTCTGTTCCTCAGTTCATGGTTCTTAGTAGTACAGCTTATGCTTTCTGGAGACTGACCCAGTTCTGGTTGCAAACTTTCTGGGAAAAAATTCTGATTAATCAAGCTTGGTTCAATCAAGTGTATGGGGGAGAGGTCATATTGTCATAAAATGTGGCTCTGTGAAAACCTCATGGATAGAGTTGATTGTTGAGGAGGAAGTTAGGAATGCATGGGGAGGTGATTGTGAGAAATTCTGTTCCCAGAAGAAGAAGGGTACTGGGCTGAAAAATTATGGGGTTCTATTACTAAGTGGACCAATTTTTCTACCTAATAATAATGACAAACTAAATGAAAAAAATAAGTACTATTTATATCACTTACTCTATGCTAGCTAAAATATACATTTATGTTTACCACACTTAGGATTATTGTGAGGATTCAATGAGTGTGTATATACATATATTTAAATACATGTAAAAAATACATATGCATATACATAAAATCGCAGTCTTTAAGGTAAGTTTAATTTCTATTTCCATTTTTTAGATGAAAAAACTAAGAGTTAGAATTAAGTAACTAGGCTCAGCGCCTATGGCTTAACAGGCTAAGGTGCCTCCCCACGTACACCTGAGCTGGCGGGTTCGAATCCAGCCTGGGCCCGCCAAACAACAATGACGGCTGCAACCAAAAAATGGCCGGGTGTTGTGGCAGGCGCCTGTAGTCCCAGCTACTTGAGAGGCAGAGGCAGGAGACTCGCTTGAACCCAGGAATTGGAGGTTGTTGTGAGCTGTGATGCCATGGCACTCTATCCAGGGTGACAGCTTGAGGCTCTGTCTCAAAAAAAAAAAAAAAAGAATTAAGTAACTAGTTCAAGGAAGTGGCTGAGCTGACTCTTGAACCCAGACTTATTTATTTCCAAGGACTGTTACTGTAAAATGACACATGAGTCCTTTTCCCTAATTCTCCTAGGTCTAGACCAGTGGTTCTCAACCTGTGGATCGCAAACCATAGGAACTGTATTAAAGGGTTGTGGCATTAGGAAGGTTGAGAACCACTGGTTTAGACACTTCATTTCATCACATATCCCAGGGCCCCTGGGATAACTGGGCCCCTAAAACCCTGATTGGGCCCTGCCAGCTGCTTTTTGGGGGCTGGATTTTGCTCTTGGGTTCCATGTGTCTAGCTGTAAAATTGATCCTAAACTTCAGTTTTCTTATATGTAAAAATGGATTGCTATACGGATTATGAAAGCTACGCGAGGGCATACATTTTTGTCCATTATGTTCACTGCTAATCTCCTGCAGGCAAAACAGTGCTGGGCACTTGACAACTATTTGTTAAGTGAATGGATGAGGAAAACTGAAGCTCACGAGGGTCCTGCTTGAGGAGTAATCAGATGCTTTGGTCTTTTGACTATTAGGTTTCTGTGTGTCCCCCCGTAATGGTCAAAAGACCAAAGGCAAGGGTAGGGTAGGCAAGTGGCAAGAAGGGACTTGGAGGGGATTTCAGAGAGAGAGAAAGGCAGGCAGAGAGAGAGAGATTGGTGTGGGGAGGGAGAAACTGCCACATGGAAGCTAGAGAGACTGAGAAAGAGAAAACAGAGACAAAGGAGGTGTTAAGATTTTTTCTAACTTATTCGTTTATTGGACAAATAAAACTTGTATATATTATATATAGCATGATGTTTAGAAATATGTATACACTGTGGAATAGCTAAATTGAGCTAATTAGCCTATGCATTATTTCACATACCTATTTTTTTGTGGTGTTGAGCACTTAAAATCGACTCTCTTTGCAATGTTCAAGAATGTCAGGCATTGTACAATAGATCTCTTAAAGATTAGGATGACCTATAATTTTCCCTTCTGTGTCCTCACGGAGTTTGGGGTAAAATCTACATTATTCACTAATACAAAGGTGGCTTTGTCAAGTGCTGGCCTTGAGGTGGGTCCAGAGTAATGGTATGGGGCTGAGCACACATAGGTTATAATTAACTAAGATAAAGTAGGTAACGTCTCTCTCCCAGTTCCCAGCTCATGGAAGCCACTCAGTAAATTTCCCTGGGAGCCCATGACCTTGGCTGACCTCTTGTGTGTCTCTCCCCAGACAGCACAGGGCTCCTTGCATGCGGGGACTACTCAGAATGTCTGTCTCCCTGCCAAGCGAGTTTTCCAAGGGCTCTGCTTGATAGCATTGAGAAGCACTGAGATAGCAAGGCTTTTGTGCCACTCCACTGTGTGCTGAGTTCCTTAATGCTGTGTCAAGTAGGAACACACCACACTGACACTCATGCTCACCAAAGGAAATACTCTCTAGCCTTGTTGGGAGACTCCTGGGTAAGCACTGATGTAATTTGTTTTCAAAAAAAACTGTAACAGCCTTCTTCTGGGTTAAGCATTTGCTCAGCTGGTCTTTGCCAAAGATGACAGGTGCTTTGTGTCATTGCCTGTTGACAATGGTCACAGTCACACATTGTACTCGTTCCAGGGGCAAGTGATTATGAGGGAGGTGAGCCGCTCCAGAGATCTAGAGGGATCATGTTGAAGGCCCAGGCAGGGCTGGTCCCGGGGATTCTACTCCACATGTGACAGCGTTGGTAGAACAGAGGAAATGACAGCCATCCAGTTCAAGCTCCCACTGTTGTTGGACAAAAATGCTTTCGGACTGGCGGTAGATATTTAATCAGGATGTCCTTTTCGCTTGAATCAGAAGAATGCAATTTCTGTGTTTACTTGTTTGTCTGTTCCACTAGACTGTGAGGCCCGACAGGACAGGAACCTCTGACTTATTTGTCGTCATATGCCTGCTGCTTCGCACTAAGCCAGGCACAAAGCCAGGCATAAAGGACATAGTTGGCAAAAGGAAAGTCTGTGGGATGGCAGAAGGAATGTGGTGTCCTCCTCTGGGTCCTCTCTTTTCAGGCCCTCCTTCATGCCTTTTCTTTGGCATGGGTCCCTGCTCACCACAGGTGTCTCCCAAGAGCTTATATCCCTATGTTTCCTTCTCATCCTGGAAACGGAAGTTCATTCTGAAGGCTGCTCTATTGTTTGTCCTGCTCGTAATCCCAAACTGAATGGGACCAATTTGTTGCATGTTTGGCTGGTCTTCACACAGAATGTTTTTGTGATATACAACATTTCCTTTCAGATCGAGCGTGGCAAGAACCCGAGCATTCAGGACAGCTAGTGTTCTAAATTTTAGCTTTCCTAAGTTCTAATTGTGTAATTCAGGCAAACTACTGGATTTCACAAAGCCTCAGTTTCCTCTGTTTATAAAGTGTGCATAACAAGGTGAACTTGGCTGAGATTGGACCTCATCTCAGGATCCAGAAGAGATTGTTGGATCTCTCTCTTTTTTCAGAGACGAAAAAAGAGCTGTCACTTATAATTTTTGCAAAGTTTTGTGCCTCCAAAAAGAAGACATATTTGAGGGAAAGGCCTCTCATGGGCATTATGCAAATGTAGAGAAAAAAAATCTTACTCTGGAATAAAGAGGGTCTGCTACTCTAACTCTAAGAATCTAAAATATTTGTCAAACTTGTTTAAAATGTTGGTATTAGGCAGAATTGATCTTTCCAAATAGTTTTATTTGGGGAATTTGCTTATTTCTTATGTGTGTATTTAGGCTGCCATCTGTCCGTTTATTATTGCTTGCTCTTAAACATTTCCTAATGGATGAGCCATTTTGCAACTAGCCAGTCACGGATGCTCAGGAGCTGAGACACTGAAGATGCCTGGAAGATGGCTTAATCCTGGTCGTAGAGGCGTATTAGAGGGGGCAATGAGGACGAGAACTTAACCAGAATTTCTGTGGTCAGAATTCCTCCTCTGGTATTGTTTAGAGTTGTCCTTGAAATAGGCATGTCAATTCTCAGGCCTCCTGGAGCGAGATCAAGCCTAAGGCAGGAAATAAAGACTAAGGACATAGGCCCTCAAATCAAATTGGAATATGGTGAAAGAACCACCTCCTTTACCTGAGCCTCGAGGATTTGGGGGCATCAAGGTTATTCCCACTGTGGGGAGGCAGCTGGCCTTTGCTCCAGGGCAACAGTAGAGAGGAACACAGAAATCGAACCTGAGGAAGTCTGAGCACAGGTATTGGGTTTTAAGTTTCTCTCTGCTATAATTCTCATCTCTTCTCTCCAAGCCTAGGCCAGGTGTGGTGGTTCATACCTGCAATCCTAGCACTTCCGAAGGCTGAGCCTGGAGGATCTCTGGTGTTCAGGAGCTCAAGACCAGCCGAGCAAGAGGGAAACCTCATTTGTACAAATGATAGAAATTAGTCATGCAAGGTAGCAGGATCCTGTAGTCTCAGCTACTTGGGAGGCTGAAGCAGGAAGATCGCTTGAGCCAGGAGTTTGAGATTATAGTGAGCTATGATGAGGCCACTGCACTCTAGCCACAGACAGAGACTCTGTCACGGGAAAAAAATAAGTTTCAGCCTAGTTTGTGCTATCACAATGAGAAAATGATGGAGAGATCTGTATCGCCCATGCTGAAGCAGAGCGGGGAGCTTAGGAAAGTTGTAGCCTTTCCTAACTTGTAAGGAAGCAGATGTAGAGATACAGGAGTCCACCATGTGGGGCCAGGCAGCTGGCAGGTGGAAAATACGGAGGAAATGGATGAACCATGTAAGCGTTCCCCAGGGGATCTGGATAAGAGCATGGCTTTCTTAAAGTCAAGTAGGGCAGGGCTTAAGCTACAGTAACTAGGGCATTAAATAGAAGCATGAGTTTATAAACTGGGGAAGCCCAACATATTTCATTTATATCAGGACACTAATAGTTACTTTATTCAGATATAAAGGCATACAATCACAATCAGGTCTCACTGAATGTAGCTACCATCAATACTAGTGTAAGTGGAATTGATCAGTCTCTGAGATGCCTTTTTGATCAGAAATTCTGTGAGTCTATTGGGTGCTTGAAACACCACTACAGTCAGCCTGGCCTGAGTGTCTCTCATTTCCCCTCACCACATTCTCCTCACTCAGCATCCTTTCCCCCCTCAACTGGCATGGAGTGTGGGGCAATAGTGGAATGTTTCAGAACACGTAGTCAGAGCAATGTTGTAATTTATTAGGAGTCATTCTTAAGTGGAGAGGATTTTGTACTTCAGATAGTCAGTCACATTCTTGGAAATTAGGTTCTGAGATCTCCCTGGTTGCAGTAGGGGAAACTCCAGTTTATCTTATGACATGCTGATAAATTGTTTGAGAATTTCTTTTTTTTTTCTCTTTTGAGACAGAATCTCAATCACCCTGGGGTTGAGTGCAACCTCAAACTCTCAGGCTGAAGTGATCCCCTTGTCTCAGCCTCCCAAGTAACTGGGATTACAGGTGCCTGCCACAGTCCCTGGCTAGTTTTTCTATTTTTAGTAGTGACAGAGTCTTGCTCTTGCTCAGACTTGTTTCAAACTCCTAGGCTCAGGAAATCCTCTCAGGCCATGGCTTCCTGGAGTGCTAAGATTACAGGCGAGAGCCACCACACCTGGCCTGTTTGAGAATTTCATAAAAGCAGAAGAGACATTTCAGAAGAAGTAAAAACAAAACCTTGATTTCAAATGGCAAAATGATGTAAATCTTTTTTGAAATTTATACATGAGCTGATAAGGCCATGACGTAGGAAAAGGTCAAAGAGCGAGGCAGCAGATTATATTCTCCAGAGATAGCCATGGCAATGTCTCCCCACCTACATACTCTTTCTACGATGACACTGGGTGCTTATACATTCCTCTTTGTAAGGGGTGAGGGGTATGTATTCCAACTCCTTGAATCTGCGAAGGCTTGTGAATTTGGGGGAAGTAATGCTATGTGATTGTAATTTCTGATATAGTTTCTGCCTGGTGCTTGTGAGATGCTTGCTCTTGGAACTTATATTAGGTATCTTTTGCAATGTAACAAACCACCCGAAAACTTAGCAGTTTAAAATAATACACATTTATTATCCATCTCACTGTGTCTCTGAGTGAGGAATGTAACCATGGCTTATCTGGATACTCTTCTTCAGGATCTTTCACAAGGCCATAAACAAGGCTTTGGTCAGGGCTAGGGTCTCATCTGAAAGTCTGAATGGAGAAGAAACTACTTCCAAGGTTGCTTATGTGGTTTTGGCAGGATTCATTTCTTTAAGGATTTCTCACTGGCTCTGTCTTACCATGTGAGCTTCCTCTACATGGCAGCTTGCTTCATCAAAGAGAAAGAGAAGGAGGGTGGGGGTAGAGAATGAGAATCTTTCGTGATCTCATTATGGAAGAAATATCTCTTCGGTGTTGCTCTAATCCATTGGTTAGAGGCAAATTAATCAAGGGGATGGGATTACACAAGGCTGTGAATACCAGCAGGTAGGGATCATGGGGAATTGTTTTAGAGCTTTCTTATCACAGAGCCTAACCCCATGCTGAGACAAAGCCCAGATGGGGAGGCCATCTGGATGTTCCATCGTCAAATACCAGACACATGAGTGAAAGAGCCTTCAGATAATTCTAGCACCCAGCCATTCAGGAACCCTCAGCCTTGAGACTTTCCAGCTGAGGCTCAGATGTTGTGGAACAAATACAAGATGTCCTTGTCAAGCCCTTTCAGGACTCCTGACCCATATCATTCTTGAGTGTAATAAGCTGGTTGTTGTTTTACACATTACGTAGTAACTGGAATTAAGTCACATATCTTGAAGCTTCATTGCTCACCTGGTTTGACCACATGAAATGCCCATTTCACTTTTGCCCATGCCAATTTTTGCAGCTAGATTGATATCATATTTCAGCCCAAACTTTGCAACCTGAGAATACCTTAAGAGTCCACACAGGTTCGAAAAAGCTTGAAACTTTCTGGTTGCCAAAGTGGTACAACTTTCTTTTTGGCTCAACTATAAAAGTAGCTCCCTACTTTTGGTGTCTTCCCTGTAGCAACCATTTGTAAAATGCTTGCAAAGGCCAGAAGACAAATCAAGTTTCCCAGGCTCTGTTCTGGGATTCAGCTGCACTGCTGTGGCCAGGGACATACTTCTGCCACTTTCAGACAGGCTGTTCTAGAACTTTGTCATTAGACCATTTTGAATAGGATAATTACAGTGCTTAGTCTAGCATGAGCTATGCATCAGAATAATTAAGTATACTTTTGGTTTACACATGTGTATTGAGGTGGAAAATTTTCCGAATTACCTTAATATCTGGTGGTAGAATCCCTCCATCAGATGGAAGTGTCTTTGTTTGGAAAAAGAGTTTGGTAAAGAAGCAGTGGAGGCATAATGCCTTCTCCTTTCCAAAGCCTCTCTGCATAAGATGAGGAAAAGGAATTTATGTCTGACTTTGGAAAGATTGAAGGGAGAAAAAAACAAAAACAAAAACAGAGGAGAGAGAAGAGAAACAAAAGACAGAGGAACCAGAGGAATATGTAAGGGGAGGTGTGGTGGAGTGAGGTATTCCTTGCATACCAGCTTTTGGGACAAAGGTAACAAGATTATTTCTGGGTAACTGGGTCCACTGGTGCAGTTGAAATTGCTTAAAGTTCTTCCTTTTCTTTTCAAGTCTGCACTAGAATGGGGCTAAACCTGCCTGTGGAGGGAGATAGATTGCTAACACCAGAGATTTCCAGGCAAAAGTTCTAGGGTTTCATCAACATTCTCCTAGACATGACAGGAGGGCCAAGGGAACACCCTGGTGAGCACAGGCCACAGCACCTTCGTGATCTTCAGAGAGAACAGCTCAGGGCACATCTGGATTGGGCCCCTTTACATCTCATGTGTTGGATCAGTCCTTGATAAGAACACCGCATATAGTTCTGGAGTTCACTCCAGTATGGCAGAGAGAAATCACAGTGCCTGACACATAGTAATAGCCTCCTAATAAATGTTGGTTAAATGAATGAAAGACAAAAGTTGAACGAAGCAAATAGGAAAGACTGGTGGCTGGGAGACAGAACTGATTAGCAGTTAACCTGGGAAACAGGCCTAGTTCCCTCATGTGATCCTTACCACTAATGACTGAGCCTTAACTTTTCCCCTGTAATAAGAAAAATAACTCTCAAAACATATTTTCAAATTATAGATTGCCAGATCCAGAGAGATGTTCCTACTCCTGACCCAGTAGTCCTACTCTTGGGATTCTATCACCAGAAAACAATTCAACAAAAACAAAAAGCCAAGTATGCAAAGGTATTTATGACAGCATCATCTGAGGCAACAGAAAACTGGAATCAGCCCACATGTCCAACAGTAAGGGACTGGCTGATACATCTGCTCAATGGAATATTCCACAACCATTAAATCATAGCTGTGAAGATTAAGTACCAAACATAAGAAACCCACGATACATAATTTAGCATAAAAGAAATATACAAAATTCTACATACATGACTAGTGCAAATGTGTTGGGTATTCTTTTTTCATTTCAAGCACTAAATTTCTTCCAAGTTCCTATCACTGTGGTTAAATTCCGCAAGAAATATAAAGTTACTTCAAAATATTCTCACCCCTTGCTGTGATTTAAAAATGATACATGGTGTTAGAATTCTGAAAAGATGGCAGGAGCTGGGCAGCATAGTTTATGAATCTTGAATCACCATGTAAAAGACAGGGCAACTAGTTAAGAAAACTAAAAACCCGGGGACAACTTTTATAGTAAAACTAGGTGACAAAATATAAACACAGACAACCACAGACGCATTATGGGCAGCGTGGAAGAAATCAGCAGGACGCAAAACGGCATGTGATCAAGCCAAGGAATTGCGAGAACACATCAGACCTGATGGAAAGCTCGGAGGGTCAACTTGAGAGCATCAGCTAAAAGTGCAAGGAGTTTGTCCGTTTCAGTAACAGATGGGAACAAAGGGCTGTGGGAAGGCCTCGGGGAACTGGGTACTCTAGTCTCTTTGAACTTGAACTCTTGAAACTGAACAGCCTGTGGTGTGCCACTTACAGACAGGGAGCTCACGTGGGGATTCTTCCTTCTAGGAGAGGAATCCAAATTGAAGGAGAGGGTCAAAAAAACTAAAAAAAGAGAGGTTCAGATAAAAGTGCAGAAGAAGAAAAGAACTAGGACATCTCAAACAAACAAAGAAAGCTTTAAAAATATAAACTTTTTAATATTAGAATGCAGACTGCCCTTTTTGATACTACGTGAAAACAAACGAAGAGGGAGCTCTGTGAGATTATAAAAGCTACTTGAACAACAACAGCAACAAAAATCCTCACAGCCGGGCAGCACCTGTGGCTCAAAGGAGTAGGGCGCTGGCCTCATATGCCAGAGGTGGCAGGTTCAAATCCAACCCTGGCCAAAAACTGCAAAAAATTAAAAAAAAAAAAAATCCTCACAGCCACACAAACAACAGAAAAGTATCAAGATCGCCTCTTCCGTGAGGAAAAGAAACAGACAATGAAAGCATGCGTGCCTGGAGAGGCGTGTTCAAGAGATTAAAGAACAACATGAATTAGAATTAGAAAACTTGAAAATGAGATGACAGAACAAAAGAGTTAGAAATGATAAAAAATCATTTTAGAAATGAAGACTGAATTAGATGAAAATGCATGGGGGAAAACGTGACCAATAATGCTTTAAGATAAACAGTAGAAGAAATGGAGGAATTAAAAAAATATAATATTTTGATTAGGGAATAATTTTAGATTTACAGAAAAGTTACAAACATAGTACAGAGAATTCCTGCACAACGTTCACCTAGCTTACCCTAGTGTCATGATAACCATAGTGCATTCCTCAAAACTAAGAAATTAACAATGTTATTAACTAAACCACAGACTCTGGATCTCACCAATTTTCCCCCTAATATCCTTTTCTTGTTCCAGAGTTCAAAGTTACTTATGTTGAAAGACATGTAACAACACAACATTTACAATGCTTAGCATCCAGAAAGTGGATGCTTTGAGAAGAAAGAAACTATGACCCATAAACCTATGAATAATCAGTCAATAGAAACAAAAGTAGATATTACAGAAATAACAGAATTACCAAGAAAGAATTTTAAAACACTTTTTGTAAATATGCTCAAGTATTCAAATAACAACATGAGCCTAACGTAAAAGGAAGTACTAATTTTTCTTTTTTGAGACAGAGTCTCATTATGTTGCCCTGGGTAGAGTGCCATGAGGTCACAGCTCACAGTAACCTCTCTTGCCTCAGCCTCCTGAGGAGCTGGGACTACAGGTGCCTGCCACAATGCCCGGCTATTGGAAGTAATAAATATTAAAAAGAGTGAGTAGAAATCCTAAAATTGACAAATACAGTATATAAAATGAAAAATTCATTAAATGGGTCTAATGCACATTGGACGCTGCAGAAAAGATCATTGAGGAAAATAGAGCAATAAAAGTTATGTAAACTGAAATTTTGGAGTGGTGGAGGGAGGAGGGGAGGGAGTGAAAATTGAAAAATATGTTCAGAGCCTCTGTAACCTTCGGGACAATAACAAATGCTATAATATGTGTGTAATTGGAGTCCTGAAGGAAGGAGGCAGAAGAAACAATGTCAAAAAAGGTTTTCATATTTGATAAGAACTATAAATCCATAGACCCAAGAGGTTCAACAAACCCCAACTGGGATAAAGTAAACACAAGTAAATCATACCGAGGTACAACATAATCAAACTGCTGAAAGTCAATGGCAACAAAAATCTGAAATGGAGCCAGAGAAAAAGAGACATTACATACAAAAGCACAAAGCTGAAAATGACTTAAAAAACCCTATTATTTCTAACAATGTCTTTGAGGTATGTACAGTCTAACAGAAACATATGTCAAAAATCAGTCCTCTGTCTAGGAAAAATATCTTTGGAAAAGGAAGGTAAAATAAAGACTTTTTCAGACAAATAAAAACTGAGAATTTGTGGCTATCATCTACACTGTAAAAATTCTTTTTTTTTTTTTTTTTTGAGACAGAGCCTCAAGCTGTCACCCTTGAGAGAGTGCTGTGGCATCACAGCTCACAGCAACCTCCAATTCCTGAGCTCAAATGAGTCTCCTGCCTCCGCCTCCTAAGTAGCTGGGACTACAGGAGCCCGCCACAACGCCCCGCCATTTTTTGGTTGCAGCCGTCCATTGTTGTTTGGCGGGTCCAGGCTGGATTCGAACCCGCCAGCTCAGGTGTACATGGCTGGCGCCTTAGCTTGTTGAGCCACAGGCACCGAGCCGACACTGTAAAAATTCTTAAGAATAAAATACTATAACCTGGCTTGGCACCCATAGCTCAGTGGTTATGATGTGTCACATGTCACTTCTGATACCACTTGTCAGGGCCCAGGACTAGCCAGGTCTTGCTGGCTTAACTAGGTTCCGGATGTGGACTGCTAAGTTACCTTGCCCAGAAACAGTTTCTCTTAGGTGCCTGAGGGCTATCTACTTTAGCTTGAAAGAGAGAGAGATTGTCTTAGAGAGACTAAAGCAGTCTTCTTAGAAAGATAGATCTTAGTCTTTATCAGAGCCTAGTGATCTTCAGCAGAGAGACACCGTGCTGGCATTCTGCAGGCAGGAAAGGAGGTAGAGTCAGCTCTGGCACAAAGCTGAAAATGACTAAAAAAAAACCCTATTATTTCTAATAATGTCTTTGAGGTATGTACATCCTAACAGAAAAATATGTCAAAACTCAGTCCTCTGTCTAGGAAAAATATCTTTGGAAAAGGAAGGTAAAATAAAGACTTTTTCAGACAAATAGAAACGGTGTGTCTGTGATAGAATGCGCATGCTCCCAACTACCTTCTCCTCCAGCCTAATATAAGGCTGATCTTGTGCCTCTCAACACCACAGGTGTAAAGACCGCCAATTCACCACTGCTCTCATCTCACGAGCTCATGCTTGTTAGGAGAGCTAAATCCCTCTCCAAGCCCTTTCCACCAAGGTGTTCCATTATTGAGCTATACAGGTATTTCTTTTTTTTTTTTTTTTTTGAATTAACATGTATTTTATTATTCTTCATTACATTATTTCCACTCACCCCCAGTGGTAAGACAGAATCTATTCACAGAAAAGAATACAGAAAACACTAAAGCTCCTGGTAGAGGGAGAGAACTCCAGTGGGGAGAGAGAAGCTCTCTCTGTTTCTCTCCCAGTCTTTCCCCATCTCCTCCTTTAGGCCTTTAGTCTCAG